>JARHVA010006254.1:0-227500 GCA_037957365.1 Torreya grandis | reverse complement strand
TCACCTTAAATCAAAAGGATAAGATAAATTTATAATATATCTATGAATCATATAACATATATAAGGAACGTGTACAAGTAGATATATCATTGAATCATGAACAATTTGATCACATCAAGTCCTAAGATCCATAATGTGAATCATGGCAATGTTTAGATAGTAACATTACAAGATCAACAAGGAATTAAGAACACACACAAGATCACTCAAAATAAAATAAAAATATAATGGTCCAAGGAGACCTAAAAAAAGTGGCATGTTCAAATTCCTCGCAACTAAAGGAACATGACTTAGTCAAATGTCCACAATTCAAGGAATGACATATTTAAATGTCAACATACAAAAAACCATGACATATACAAATGTCATAATAGGAAAACATATGCATGAGGGAGATAATCAATGGATCATATTTAAATTCTTGAACAAGTAATATAATTCATGTGAATATAAATAAAGGGACACACTCAATAAACTAGAAAAGGGAAAGCATGAACAATAAGCAACTAGCATAACATGGCATACTCTCCCATGAATAATATATCTTTAGAAAAAAAATTAAGTACATAGAATATAAATTATAGTGTAAAATGTATAATCGTGGATAAAGGCATGTGTAAATATATATAATCTCAAACATGGTAATAAAAAATGATCATACAATGATACAACCTAGATGTATCATGAATAAAGAAGTAGATGCACCCAATATCCACATGACATGATTAGAGATAAGGCTCAACATATGAAAGAGAATATATCATGTATCTATGTATGCCTGAGCCACACTCAAAATATGTGTAAAACATGTGTAGATATAAATAAATGATATGTTATCTACCAATATGTAACCAATAACATACATGCCAATGAGCTAATAGAACATGTAAATAATGAAAATATTTTTGGATTTTTGAAGGTTTTTTGGTATTTTTGGAATATTCCAAAGAAATAACTATCCTATAATCTCATCCAATGGATGTTCATAGGTATCTCCCCATTGGGGACCTGGTGTAATAAACTAGTGGTACTTCCAAGGAACACGTATAGGTGTAATATCTATCACTATAAAATCTATAATGTTTTACATATGTATAGTATGACTTTTCGATAGTGAAGAAATAATATAAGGAATGGATTTTTGTGTAACCCATCATTGACTACTCTATTGTTTCTTTGGAATAGCAATAATATGAAAATGTTTAGATTCTCTATATATCTAAATATGGTGTATATTATATGAGGATTTTTTGGAGCCCATTATGGATCTTTTATGCAATAGTATCTAAAGTATTGGCCACCCAGGAAAATGGATTCCATTATGCTTATGCTTTTTTAGAGGATTAACCTCAGTAGGTTTGATAAATAACTATCTAGTTATAAATTTATCTTCTTCAAGTGGTGTTTTATATGAAATTTTGGAAATTATAATTACCTAATTGGTATGAATGTATTTAACATTTCCATGCACTATAGAAGGTACTGATTGAAGTGTATGTATCCAAGGATATCCCAATAACATATCAAAGACACCCATGGAAGGTATAACTAAAAATATAGTAACCACATGTGCAAGACCTACATATAAAGGTAAGTAAATATCATAAAGAATATGTTGTGAGGTCCTATTAAATTATTTAACTGATATGGTTGAAGGATGTGGATCATGATTTTTATAACCCAAATGTGTAAGTAATGTCATGGTACAAACATTTTTTATTACACAATTATCAATCATAACATTGTGTATAGGATGTTGATCAAGGTATGATAGAATGAATAAGTAATAAATATCTAAGTCATCATCCCTAATCTCACTCTCATCTAAATTAATATAGGGTCTCTAAACCATAGGATGTGTATTTCATGTATAAGTACCAATAATCCCATCCAATGGGTGATCTTAATGTGATAGAGGAGGATGTGCATTATATTCCATTTTCACCTCTAGATCCTTCTTAGAAGGGTATGGATTGTTAATTATATTTTATGTTTATAATGAATTTTAATCCTTTTTAGGATCATCAAATTTAATATTTTTGTCATCAATGAGGTCTTATATCTTATGCTTTAAGGTAAAACATTTTTCTTAGAATGCTCAGGGCCTTGGTGATAATCACAACAACCATTAAAATCATACCCTTCGGGTAGAGGTATACTCATATCAACCTATATAGGATGAGGGAGAGATATGAGATGACATTATATAAGCCACAAAAATTATGACGAGGAAAACTCAAGTAATCATGTAAATTATCTTCATGGAGCATTGGACAAGAAAAGCCAATTAAATTGTTGTGATACCACATTGACCATGGTAGTTTTTCTTTTTTAGGTACATGAGGTTTTACCTTTATTAGAATAAAAATGATTAAGAAGGGGGTGAATCAATATTCAAAAACTTTCTTATATAATCTTACTTAAGAAATCATATATCATTTAGACAGTCATGTACATATTAGCAAGCATAAGCACCAATCCATAAAATCATGAAACACATGAACATAATATATATGTGGGAAACCTTTCAGGGGGATAAAACCCAATGATGATGTAAATGGACTATAGTAATATAATAAAAACATCAACTTTAGTGAAGTACCAACTTCACATGGAACACTAACTCCAACTAGCTAAGCACCAACTCAGCTAGGCTTTAGTAAGCACCCACTTACAAGGAGGCACCAACCCCCTAGATGATTCAGTACCAAATCAACCACCTAAAATATGTTATCACCTTCAATACAATATGCTTCTCATTCAATATATGATGATCTCCTTATTCATATCTTCACACACTTATATCCCTCTCAAATTGGCCTCTAGCCTTCTTCACTCAACTAGCCCTCTTCTTGGCTTGATTAGGTCATATGACTTTGATCCTCACACATATAACATATTGTACCCAACATCCCCATTTTTTTTCAAGAAATGGGGCCCTCTTTTTTTCATATTTTATCTTGAGTTTGATCCTTGTAATTTATGTTCATGTAAATTTGGGGAAATCGATGGCATTTTACTTTTTGTGATTCTTGAAATCCTAGAAAATCTAAAGTATTTTTCCCTTACCAAGCTAATATTGTCATTGTGTTGTGTTTATAAGACTAACCTATATATTGTAGATGAATTCTTCAAGTTTATTCTTTTAGACTTTTGTGCAAAACTATCTCTTTGAATGTTATGTTCCGAGATGTTTTTGGTCTTATGTCTTTTGGGATTTATTCTCTCAAAAGCCTTATTTTGTTAGAACAATTGTTACAGACTTTTTGCTTGAAACAATTATCCCAAAATAATTCCACATATGAAATCCTTATCTTAAGGAGTTTTAGACCACATACACCTTCCCCAAATCAAATTCCTCAATAGATTCTCCCTTTGACCCTATCCTTATCCTTTGAAACCCTTAGAAATAAAATGTGCTCTTCATCCCTCCAAACTACCCTTCAATAATTTTAGAAGTGTCCTTGGGCCTCTATAAAGTAGATCCTTTAGGACTTTTATCATGGATAAAAGCCTTATGAAGTAGACCCTTTGAACTATTACCAAATTACCCTTTGGAATTTTAGAATTTCCCTTTTTTGCCTTACCAAATTGTCCTTTGGCCTTTCCAAATTGACCATTTACCCCCTCTTGACCACTTCTTTTAGGTTACATACCCTTCAAGTTTAGTGCAGGCATACCCTTTAGAACTATTGTTTTATTCCTTCTATCCTTAGGATATACCCTTCAGATGTTTTACCTACCCCTTATGTTATAAACCTAAGTTTCCCTTTGGCCTTTGTGTTTTGGGCCAGTTGTTGCGAGCCTACCCTTTAGATTTGGTTGAACCTACCCTACTGGATCTTTGTCCTAAGTTGTGTGGCCTTTTTCAAGTGGACACATACCCTTCAAATATTTTGAAAAGGAACTTTAGGCCTTTATGGAATATCCAATTCACTTTTCCCACCACTTTATTTAGACCTTTAATTTTAGGTATTTTATTCGATGCAAAATCCCTAAAAGAATTCCTCTTAAGCATACTTGCCTTCCAGAGTTCCTGAACCTACACTTTGAGTTAAAGGCACATACCCTTCAAGTTTTGACTAACCCTTTAGGACCTTTGAAGTTACCCTTAGTTGTATGAAAGTGCCCCTCAAAAATCAAATGTGCCCTTCATCCCTCAAAACTACCCTTTGGGAATTTTAGAAGTGTCCTTTGGTATATATGAAGTAGACCCTTCAAGACTTTTATCATTGATAAAATGCCCTACAAAGTGGACCCTTCAGACCAAAAGTATCTTTTGGGAAGCATAAAATTACCCCTTAGCCATGAAATATCCCTCTAAAATAATTACTTCATGACTTCTGCTCAAGCTCCTTCAGAATAATTACTATAGATACTTTGTATCAAATGATTACCCCTTAGAGAATTATCTACAAACATTGACTAGAAAGGACCTTTTTGATATTACACTTTTAAGTGATTAATTATAAAGAACACTATTGAAATTAATTTCATACTTAGTAAAAATAAATATTTCCTATTTGATAAATGCTAAAGGCCCCCACCAACCCAAGCTAACAAATTTGAAAAGTGAATGTTGCATATTCAATATCACATGAACTAGTATTCAATGTAGGATCCTATATAGATGATACATAGACATTGAAATTTTCATTTGCATCCAATTATATTACAAAATAAGTATCCTCATTTTTAAGCAATGACTAAGAGCCCTAGTTTCTGATTCAAAGAGTATACAATAAAAAATAATCAAGATAGAGTTGATTTGATCTACTTAATATATAGGTATACATAAAACATTGCACATTGAGCAAGATAAAAGCATGAACATGTAACTATGGATTCCTCATCGAGGTCATCCTAAGTAAAAAATCCCCCATCTACATTTTTAATTAAATAATCTACAAAATTCAAAGATACCATCTCTGATATAGTGGTGATTCAAGATAATTATCACAATTATTTGCATCTCTAAGATGTAATTGATTTAGTTGATATGTTTTCACTAGATGATGAGATAGTACTATAAAAAATGATATTAGTTTAATCACTTATAGCCTATAAATGTTAGAGATTTCATTTCATCATAGTTAATCCAAAATTCATCCCATGTATCGACCTTCTCAAGTATTTAATCTTTGCTAGTAAGATATCATAGGACACTTGTTACATTCTCACGGTGATATAGTGGCCGCTTGCATCTCTAGGAATGATTTTTATAGATATCTCTATCAACATACTAGAAACCTATTACACTAAGCACACTTGGGTATAATTAAAAGCTAAAACCTCAATCCCAAAGGTACTCTCCTCATGGTTTATCCCAGGCCAATCCATCACCTGGTAGGGAATGAAGCTGAAAGGAGCCATTCCCATAGATAAATTTAGAATGGGAATCTGAATAAGTATGGCCTTACTTAACAAATTATATGAGATACCCAGCATCCATTTTGTAAATTTGGATTCGTTGCTACTACTGCATATGATGTTATCACATGATGTTGCTTATGTCTTGGGGGAGGTAATTACTTTAAGGTTGAGAAAATAGATTCTACATAAAGATAAATGTCTCACCCCTATGAGATACTTTTTTATGATGTCATATTTGGTCAACGTAGCTATGGGGACCTATTATAAAGACTTGGTAAATCTATGGGTTCTAGCCATAGATTACATAAATAATATAATATATGACCATTTTAAACTCATGCACATATATGCTTATTAGAAGCACATAGTCAAAATATGTGAATATGTTTACCCACAAGTGTAGAAAGTCATTCATGGATCATCTATGCCTCATCTTTAGGAAAACATCTTGAAGAATTTGAGTGAAAAGGGAGATTATTTCTTATACCCATACTTTATAGTCATTTTGATCTGAGGGAATAGGTAGAGCCCCTATGTCTCCCTAAGTAAGTACCTAATAAGCTGGTAAAATAGGATATTGCTTTCCAATTTTAGAATAGCATTGAGGAAGATTTAGCCAAGAAGAAGAAAGGCTTATTCTTTGAAATCCTAATCTCAATTGGTAGGATGGTTTACCAGATAAGGAAATATCTTAGGTATGTTGGAAGCAAGAGGGGTCATTATGGCTTCCCTACAATGGTATGAAGAGATTGAGACCCCCGTGGACATTTCCAATAGCATATTCATGGGTTCAACATTCCTTACTACCATCAACCTTATTTTTATGACTTCCTTTTCTTGAATGTTATATTAGATGAAGAATTTTTAGAGTGAACATAAATTATTTGGCTATAAGAAGATCATTTGAGAATGATCCAAACCAAACCTAGTATCTCCACTAGGGAACTGGATAGTTGAAGAGCTCTTTGTAAGGGATGACAACATTCAGAGTTCTAGAGAGGGTAGTTAAGAGATTAAGAAGCTTCCTCATCTAAAGGACTTCCATTAATGTTGAAGTTAAAATTAGTCAAGAGGGAACTCAAGATCCCTAAGCTGAGTGCACAAAGAGGAGGAGAAATAGGAGATCCTATCAATTTGTACTTTGATGAGGAAGATAAAATGCAAGAGATGCCTATTGCTAGACCAGCCAAGTCCCTATGACTACCCCTAGTGTGTCTATTATTTAATCTGATGGATTAGCTATTACACAAGTAGTAACATCTACCTCCTACAATTTTCCCATTCAAGGAAGGACCCCCTTGGTTTACACTAGGAAACCAAGGACTCTTACAAGTAACCCCATAATGCATACATCTCAAGGCTTGCCTATCTCACATCCAATCTTGTAACAATAAAGAAGAGATTAAATCATCATCGAAGACATAATAGATGATTTGGATGAAAAGGTCAACTTAGAGGCAGCCAAATCTATGCATTTTAGGATGATCCTATTGAGCTACACCTTCAAAGTACATATATATTTTTTGGCTTCCCTTTAATTTCAATTTCTATCATTGATCAAGTACATGTTTATTTTTTGAAAGCTTCATTTCCTTCTATTGCATCCAACCCCTTATTTCCTTCTACCTCTACCTCCATCCCTTCCATTTCTATAGCCACCACTAATCCCTCCACTATCATCACCACACCATTTCCCATGGCCATTCCCTTTGTGCCTTTTAGTACCTCTACTGTGAGACTTCACAAAAGGAATAAGACCACCAGGAAGGTGTAGACTATCCTATCCACCTCCAAATTTATGTCTAATCTACACAAATCTCCCTTCCACTCCCCACTTCCACTTTTAAAGAATAAACTATGATAGTGAGCACAAGTAGGGGAAGGAAGGATAAATCTCAAGTAGTTTTAGTCCACCCACTTCATCAAGTTGGAGGAGTGGACTGGTCAAAACTAATATGGCCTTCCTTTCTAGATGTCTTAACCAAAGATAGTAAGAAACAAAAGAGGGAAGAAGAGGAGGCTAAGCAAGAAATTATTTTCATAACTAATGAAACACCCCTCAATATTCCACCTTGGGCTATAGATTTAAATAATTAGATACCAACTTATAAGGTCACTGATCTCCCATTCGTGTGTACTTTTTTTTACCTTCCAATAGGCTCAATCCAAAGAGTTAAAAAGAGGAAATTTGAGGATGACTAGGGTGTAAGCATCATTTTTAAAGAGTGATAACCAGTGTTCTCCCTCACTAAGAGGTAAAATAGGTAGCTAGGGGAGTTTTTATATGAATAAATTCTTTCAAAACCTAGATCAAGAACATAAAGATGTGGTGGTGGCCATCCATGAAGGTACAAAGTTAGTTTGATAAGAGCTAGAGGAGGAAGTGCAGAAATTATGGACACAAATTAAGTATCTTAAAGAATAATTTAGTACAGTGCATATTCTTACAAGTATCTAAACTAAGGTTATGGAGGTTGTTTCTAAATGTTATAATTCTCTAGAGGCCATAGAATTTATGAAAGTTGAGATGGTTCCTCATATGGCTAAATAAATCAACTATGTGGCTCTTTGGCTCAAGATAGTACTAGGCTGAAAATGTTGTTGCCTATATAGGCAACTCATTATATATCCATCTTGATCTAATGACTACATTTTAGGAATCCAATGCCCTAAACTTAGTTTTCATTAGACATGAGGAGTTCAAAGAGTGGTTGAAGTTATTTTTAGCCTTAATACCAAAGTACCATGGGCATGAGGCCCAACTCCTCTAAATTTTCAATGAGTTAAAATTATCTAAAGTAAGGGATTCTAAAGGAAAATTGATTAATAGAATCAGTTTTGACAAAACTATCCAGGAGGTCATCGATAACTTCAATAAAATTATATAAGGATTGGTAGTGAAAAGCATACAAACAGAGTTAAGCAAGATCAAGAGGAAGGTGACCAATGTGGAGATTTTTATGGGTAAGTTATAGAAAATGAAAGATAAACATGCAAGACTCCTTGAGAAAACTAAGAGACTCCACCAACCTTCATTAATTAACTTGGAATAATTTGTTAGTAGCAAGTGATAACACACAAAGTATATAAGGAGAATGAGAAGAATAAGAAGAAAGCTTCTGGCAGTAAAGATACATCTTTAGCTTTTACTTTAACTTCTACTCCTACTAAAGCCCATATATCACTCCAGACCACATAGCCTTAGACGTATGCATGTGCTACTCTTAATGGCACATATATTTAGATTTGCTTTGTAAAATAGATAAATCATTGTAAAATTGATTTTGTATTTTCTCATGCACATGTTGCATGTTTTTTTTATAAAGTCAATTTGTCTATTTATAATTTTTTTAGCTTTTTCTCAATGGTTATGAACCATATCTAGAACTAAATATTCTAACTGCCACATGTAAAAATCATGCCTAGAATTGGAGGATGAGGCAACCCCTCCCCAAGATCTACATATACAATTGTACCACCCAACTTTTTTGGGTTAAAAAATTTTGGAATATAGAGTAGTAAGCTAGTTTGGTTATCAAGTGAAGTGTTTGAGTATTTTCTTTCCACTATTGTGTTATTAGTTATTATTTCTAAAGTTGTTTGTTTTAATAAATATTTAGTGTGATAATTCTATGAATAGATTATTGACTACTCTAATTAATGTGCTAATCTTAGATGTAAAATAGCTATTGAATATTGGTGAATGTGTTGATTAAAATAGTTAAGTTATATTGAATCATATTTTTGGATGTGTACTTATGTTTTTTTGGTGTAGTCTTTTAAGTGTATGCCATAGCTACCTTAGATAATCCATTATCCCAAGCCATAATCTCATGATTGAAGGGTGTAAAATAGTATCCCTAATAGGAGAAACCTTTGTCCAAGGCTAGTGGAATTCCTACATCTTCATTCCCTTAGACTTATAAATTATGCCTATTTGCATGTGTGCAATTATTGTTAATAATTAGTACTAGTTTTATGGAAACATAGGCTTGTCTAAAAACAAGCCAAGGGAGTAATTCCTAAGACCCATAGAGATTTATTTTATTCCCTACCTTACCCTCTTTTTATGTTTTTTTATTTATATATACCCATTCTAGATTAAAGGCCAGTCACCCATCCAACTCACGTAGGAATTCACTATGTTAGAGATCCACACCTCCATCCAAAAACCTTGTTAACAACTTGCATACCCTACTAGTTATTTCATCAACAAGTTGTCAAAATTGAATACCTAAAATTTATGCCTTAGAGTGGAGTTTACCTCCATTTAGATCCTAAAATGTTAGAGGTTACTTCATTATGGCTATGGTGTGCATAAAACCCACATCAATAATTTTACTGGTGCTAGAAGGAGGGCCTTGAGTTTTGTCCTAATAAGAGAGGTTATCCCTTGCATAGAGTTGCACTAGAGTCACCCAGGATAGTGACTAGATCTAATTCCTAATCTAGTTTATTAGTATCACCCTTGATAAGCCATAGGAGATCTAGAGCTATCCTAATAGGTCTAATTTAGAATAACCAACCTCCATTAAGGCATCCTTCACCTATAAGGAACCCTTTGATTGCTAATCAACTAATGGCCTAGAAATAGCCATAGTTAGTTGGATCTACCATTATCATCCTAGGGGATTTTCATGATCTACCTCAAAAACCTAAAAAGTATCTACCATCCTTTTCTCCTTTAGGGCCAAGGATCGCAGAAGAGCATATTAAATATGTTAATGCTAATTTGGAATTAATGAATGTAGTTGATGAGGATGTTACATGCTAGTTATTCCCTTTTACTTTAATAGATATGGCTTATTATTGGTTTTTAAATCTAACAAAAAACTCCATCACTAATTGGGAGGATTCTTAAATGGATTTTCTTGCATAGTTTGGATAGGTCACCAATCCTATATTAGTATATCAACAATTCACTAGCATGAAAAGACAACCCAATGAACCCATCCATGCTTTAAATACAAGATGGTAGAAGATGTATAATTAGTTAACTCTGAGGTACAAACCACAATTGAAATTAGCATTAGAGATCTATAATAATGCCTTAGATCTCATTACCACTATATTCTTGTGAAGATCACCTATTGCCAATACTTTGCCATTAGCATTCGAAGAAGCCATTATCATTGATAGGCAATTCAATCTATAAACACCTAGGGCACCTACTATAAATAATGCAATCTTAGTGCTTTATATGATACCACATATAAAGCAAAATGTTTCAACATATAATTATAATTAGCTATACATGTCACCTCCATTGACACAAATGACAGCCAAATTTTGGCTATCTAAATAATCACATGATAGGTAGTAGTTACCAATAGAACTAGTAGGCAATTGCACTTCCCATAACTATTCTATAAGTTATAGATTCTACAAAATCTAAATTAGATTCTATCTAAAATATTGTTCAAAAATTTAGTAACATTTTTTTGAATATGCAAAGAAAGCTGGGTAATACCAATGCTCAGATGGGCAACCACAACACTAGGTTCTAAATATATAACAAACCATTTAATAAGCCTACAAATAATATGGATTAATCTAGTAGACTTATAAAAATAAACATTATTGAAATAACTCTCCCCAATTCGTGCAAGATACATAACATAACCCTAGCATGGTGAGCTTGATTATGTTGATTTTTGTACAAAATTTGAGATATTTCAAAGGGAATTGACTAGGTAGGATCAGATGAATAATCTTCTAAAATATCATTAGGACCATAGATCTACTAGCACAACCATGTTCTTTGAGACTCATGAATTCCCCTTCCCAGGAGAAGATGACAATAAACTAGAAGATAATTTAGAAGAGGTTCATGCCTTCCAACAATTTAGAGAGGTGTGTATAACTTGAGGAACAAGTAGATGTTTACTATCTTGACTCCTCCAAACACCACGACATTTTTTCCTAATCCAAAAGTAGATAATAATCTACCCCCTCCAAATGGGAATGATCTACTACTAATCAAGGAGGAATCGATCAAACCTAGAGGATATAAAATCATGGAAGATATGAAGAAAATCAAGGCAAATATTACATTTCATGAGTTGGCCCAAATCACTAAACAAAAGGAGCTGCTATGGAATTATATCACTGAAAATTCACCTATAGAGAAAGATAGGATAGATTCAGACAAAGCAAAATAAGTGAAGGTTATTGATACCAATGTCATCTACAAGAGTAAGCCTAAAGTACCTCCATTCCTACTAACCATAGAGAATTCAATAAGAATACTCATAATTGTATGGTTGATTCTGGGGCATCTACTATTTTTATGCCTATTTCTATATGTAAAAATCTGGGTCTTACTCCTAATCCTTCAAAGGGATCAATTTTTTAGCTAGATAAGATGGTAGTGCTAGTATTAGGAGAACTTAATGATGTACATATTCAAGGATCATCAAATCCAACAGTTTAAATGAACATCAACATCTTGGTAGTGGATATACCAAAAGGCTATGGATTATTGCTAAGTAGGGACTAGCCCAAAAATGCTTAATGGATATCTTTCTACAGACTTCTCACACATTTGGATAGCTTAGAGAGGAGTTGTAAATCAAATCCAAATTAATAGATATCCCAAGATGAAATATCCCATAACTGAGTACAACATCAAGAATGAAGAGGTAAAGTATGATTCTCCCTCGTTAGGCATCTATACTTTTACCACTCATAGTTTAGCATAGAATATGGAACCTAAGGGCTCAAATCAGTTATGGACAATGTATTTTTATGGATCCAAGTCCAACCAAGGATTAGGTATGCGAATTGAGCTAATCAATCCCTAAGGTAATAAGTTCTTCGCCACCTGTAGATTGTAGTTTCCTTATATAAATAATAGAGTTGAGTATGAGGCTCTAATCTTAGGACTGAAGTTTGCACTGAAGAATGATGTAAAATAGATAAAAGTGTTTTGGGACTCAAAGTTGGTATTCCACCAGATAAATAATAAATACCAGTGCAAACTATCTTATTTGAAAAAGTATAAGCACAGATCATGGGATTTAATAGAAAGATTTGAAGCTTTCAATATAGTAGTGCTTCCAAGGGAACAAAATCAAACCATAAATTTATTGGCTACTATTGATGCCAATCTAGAACAACTACAAGAATCCAAGGTAAAAATATTATCTATTGAATTGGTTCTTTATCCCTCTATTCTAGATAATGTGTAAAAAATTTAGGTTTCTGAAGATGACCAATATATCATCAAGTTCTTAACTAATTTAGGGGATTTTAAGTCCCAAATCATTGATGACAAGGATTTCAATCACATGTATTAATAAAAAACAAACAAACAAGGCATTTTATATCTTAAGGAGAATTAAATACCAATCAACTTAGTCTCCTTTAAAAGGCCTTTTAACTTAGACCCTCAAATATAGAAACTTTGGTAGTGTAAGGTAAATGAATTAGACTTTAAGAAATAAAATCTAGGAGATGAGTATAACCTATGTTATATCAATATTGGTCTTAGTTTCACTCCTAAGGAAAAGTAGTGAATGAGGGATTTAATCTCTAAGTATAAGGATTTTATTGCCTAGACATATAGGTATTTAAAAGTGTATGACCCCTAGGTCATCACTCATACCATTCCCCTCAAGCAAAACCATAAGCCATTCAAATAGAGGTAAAGACCCATGAATCTTATCTTAGAGCCTCTTATTCAGCAAGAAGTTTAGCAAGAAGTGGAGAAGTTATTAAGTGTCAAAATTGTCTTCCCCATATGGCACTCCACATGGGTCACCAATTTGGTCCCAGTAAGGAATAAGAATGGTGAGATTAGATTATGTGTGGATTTTAAAACATAAACAAAGCTTATGAAAAGGACAATTACCCTCTATCATTATTAGATGAGGTAATACAAATTATAAGTGGTTTTAAAATGATGTAATTTTTAGATGGATTTTTAGGTTACAATCAATTATTAATACAAGATAAATATCATATTAAGACTAAGTTTACCACAAAATGGGGAACTTATGCATACAAAAGGATGCTATTAAGCCTAATCAATATAGGAGTTACCTTTCAATGTGCCATGGATCATGCCTTTAAAGGATTGACTAGGAAATGTATAATTATTTATATGGATGATCTCATAGTATTTTTAAAGGATAGAAAGGATCATATATCCCACCTACAATCCATATTTGAGTGGTGCAAAATATTTGGTGTTTCATTAAATATAAATAAAAACATATTTGGCATCAATGAAGGCAAACTATTGGGCCACATCATCACTAAGGATGGGATCACAATTGATCCTAATAGAATATAATAAATTTCAAAGATGAAACCACAAAATAATATAAAGGAGCTAAAATCATTCTTTGGAAAGATGAACTTCATCAAGAAGTTCATCTCAGGGTTTGTTGTGATTGTAAAGCCTTTAAATGCCATGCTCAAGCAAGATGCCAAGATAGAATAGATAGTTGAAGCTAAGAAGTCTTTTCAAGAAATCAAGGATTTGATATCATAATCTCTAGTATCAATCATTCTATATATTACAAAATATTTTTATCTATACCCCTTTGATTTTGAACACATAATTGTTGTTGTGATCACACAGAAGGTATGTGAGATAGAACATCTGATTACATTCATGAGTATAAATCTAAAGGATGTAGAGCTCAAATACTCCATGATTGGAAAGAAAATCCTCACCCTTGTTAAAGTGGTCAAAAAAATTAGACATTACATTTTGAGGAATAAAATCATTATTGTTGTCCCAAACCTTGTTGTTAAGCTCACTATGTCATAGAACGAGCTAAGGGAACATCAAATAAAGTGGATAGCTAAACTCTAGGATTTAAACATAGAAATAAAGCTTGCAAAAATCATCATAGGATAAATCATTAATCATCTCATGACTGAGCTTGATCCTCAAATCACTATTAAAGAGGTATGTGAAGCACAAGTTTCTAAATGTGAGTGGTATACGAACATAGTTCAGTACTTACTTATAGGAACTTGTCTTCTAAAATATAATAGATAAAAGAGGAGAGATTTGAGGATAAAGCTACTCATTTCATGATAAAAAATGGATTATATATAGAAGGAACTATGAAGGTATATATCTCAATTGTGTATCTACAGAAGAAGCCAAAGAGATCCTAGAAAATTTACATCAAAAGATAGGCAGTGGTCACCCAGCTAGCAATACCACAACCCAAACAATCTTGAGGTTGGGATACTATTGGCCAACTATTTTTATGGATACTCATATGCACATCAATAATTATCATGAATGTTAGGTATTAGCTAAGAGAGAAGTAAATGCATCTATACTTCTCCAACTAGTTGTTGAAGGAAGGTCATTTGCATAGTGGGGCTTGGACTTTATTGGTGTAATCAACCCAAATTCTTCAATTGGCCATAAATTTATCCTTATGGATACAAATTATTGTAGTATATAGATGTAAGTAGTTTCCACAAAGAATAATAGAGCATAGGATGTGATTCACTTTCTATAAAAACACATTACTACTAGATTCAGCATGCCCATCTCTCTCATATGTGACAACAGACCAAAATTTATATCAGTAGATTTTAATGAGTAGGCACATGACAATAAAATTATAATTATGTCAGATTCTAACCACTACACTCAATGTAATGGATTATTTGAGTCAACAAATAAAAATTTGATTGAGGCAATCAAGAAATTAGTAGGGGATAAGCCCAAAGACTAGTATAATCTACTCAAGTATACTCTTTGGGTAGACTGAATGAGATACAAGCAAGCCTTAAAAGCTTTGCCTTACCTATTGGTGTATGGATGTAAACCATTTTTTCTTATCACATTAAAGCTACCTACATATCAATTCATACAAGACTACATGGAGCCCAATAACAAAGCAAAATCAAGACTACTTGATATAATATAAATGAAGGATTTAAGAATAGAAGCTTTATAGAAATTCAACAAACACCAAGATATAGTCAAAATTTGGTTTGATAAAAGAGAAAAAGTCAAAGCATTCAAGATTTTAGATCTATTTTTACTATGGGATAAAGCCCTGAAAATAAAGGACAACATTACAAGTTTGCTCCATTATGGATTGAACCATATCAGATTTCATAGATCATGGTCAATAACACATTTCATTTAAAATACCTATAGGGTAACGAGCTTAGGTATCCAATTAATAGATAGTTCCTAAATTTCCTAAAGATAATACTGATTAAGAGGATTTAGATAAGCTTAGATATAGGATTAGATTAAATTTCATGTTTTCCTAGATTAGATCTCCATGTTTTCTAGAATAGATTTTCAATGTTTTCTTTTTTAGTCTTCCTAATTTTTAGTACTTTATTTTTCTTAAATTATATTTTAGTGCTTTCTATAGTAGTTTCCTACTTTATAGATTAGTAATCTTTTTTTTTTGTGTCTGAAACTGTGTTTGCTCTAGTTATTGCCAAAACTAAAATCCAAAACAACTGACTTGTGAAAAAGGGGAAAGTTTTAATCTTGACACATTTGGAGATTACTATATAGTTTTGGGTATGTTTCTATGTTTTTATTTATTTATATTAAAATTAATCAATCAAAGATTATTTTGGATGGTGTCATAAATAAATATTTTTGTCAGTCATGTGGAAGTTACTCTCATAAGTGCTCATACAAATTTAGAAAGTCTTCTTGTTTTATTGGATCAAATGCACTTATCAAGTTAATACTTTCTAGATATGATAATTCTATGTGTAGATCTAGTTGGTAGGGATGTCTTAGTAATGATTTATTTATAATTATATCAGCTCACTAGGGTTGCAACTCTTTTCTTTTCATTCAAGAGAAAAATAGAAACAAAAGAAGAAAGAACCAAGGAGTTCAAAAGAGCAAAATAAGACCTAAATAAAACTAAAATAAAAAGGCTCACATGATGAAACAAGGTCAATGTACCACGCATCATGATCAAAAGAGAATAATGGGATAGAGAAGATAAGGAACCTAAGGCATCTTTATCAGGGCTATGGATGCATGGTTGGTAGCAGAGAAATGCCTAAGCTTCCCCTATTTTTTGTTTTAATAAGAACTATAACAAAACCTACAACCTCATCAAACCCTATAAAATCTCATCACAGTAAGGAGTAAATGAATTACACATGTAACACACATATATCCAAGAAATTTGAAGGCAATTATGTTGTGTGAATTAACGTAAGAGTCCCTTTCATATTTTTTATTCAATTATTTTCCTTATGACACACTATAGAATTAATCTAATGATTTCTAACCAAGATTTTGGGTTCTTAAATACTCAAGAGTATTCCCCCTGAAATGCGTCATTTGTTGTACCCAACATCCCCCTTTTCATTGCAAGAAATGGGGGCCCACTTTTTATTTTAATTTTATCCTGAGGTTGAGACTCTTAATTTATGTTCATTCAAATTTGGGGAATTATAGGGAATTTTACTTTTTTTTATTCTTAAAATATTGGAAATTTTAAACTATTTTTGCCCTTACCAGGATAATATTGTCATTGTGTTGTGTTTATAAGACTAACCTATGTATTTTAGATGAATTATTTGATTTTATTCTTTCGGCCATTTGTGAAAAACTATCTGTTAAGATGTTATGTTTTGGGAAGTTTTCAGTCCTATTTCTTTAGATCTTTATTCTCTCGAAAGCCTTATTTTGTTGAAACAATTATTATAAACTTTTTCTCTAAAACAATTCTCTCAAAAGAATTTAGCCTATGAGCTCCTTGCCTTAAGGAACTATGGATTACATACACCTTACCCAAAAACAATTCCCTAATGTATTATCCCTTTGACCCTATCCTTATCCTTTAGAACCCTTGGAAATCAAAGGTGCCCTTCATCCTTCCAAACTACCCTTTGGAAATTTTAGAAGTGCCCTTTTGCCCTTATGAAGTAGATCCTTCAGGACTTTTATCATGGATAAAAGCCATACTAAGTAAACCCTTTAGACTATTACCAAATTACCCTTCAACATTTTGGAATTTCCCTTTGAATCTTTTGAAATATTCCCTTTTTTTCCTTACCAACCTACCCTTTGACCTTTCTGAATTGACCATTTGCCTCCTCTTAACCACTTTTTTTAGGGCATATACCCTTCAGGTTATGTGTAGGTTTACCCTTCAAAACTATTTTTTTAGTCCTTATATCCTTAGGATATACCCTTAAAATTTTTTACCTACCCCTTGTGTTATGAACCTAAATTTCCCTTTAGCCTTTATGTTTTGGGCCAGTTGTCATAAGCCTACCCTTCAGATTTGGTTGATCCTACCCTACCAAATATTTGTCCTAAGTTGTGTGCCCTTTTCAAAGTGGCCACATACCCTTCAAATATTTATAAAATTACCTTTCATCTTTTATTTAATATCTAATTATTCTTTCCCACCATTTTATTTGGACCTTTTATTTTGGGCATTCTATTTAATGCAAAATCCTCAAAAGAATTCCTCTAAAGGGTACTTACCTTTCAGACATCTTGAACCTACCCACTAATATAAAGGCACATACCCTTCAATTTTTATTGAACTTAACCTTTGGGACCTTTTAAGTGACCCTTATCTATATGAAAGTTCCCCTTAGAAATCAAAGGTGCCCGTCTTCCCTCCAAACTACCCTTCAAAAAATTTAGAAGTGCCCTTTGGCATTTATGAAGTAGACCCTTTGGGACTTTTTTCATCAACAAAATGCCCTATGAAGTGGACCCTATAGACCAAAATTATCTTTCAATAAGTTTTAAAGTACCCCTTAACCATGAAATAGCCCTTCAAAATAATTACTTCAAGACTTCTACTCAGGCTCCTTAAGAACAATTATTTTAGATACTTTGTTTGAAAAAATTGCCCCCAAGATAATTATCCACAGACATTGACCTAAAAGAACCTTTTTGACATTACACTTATAAGTGATTAAAAATAAAATTATTTAAATTAATTCCATATTTATTCAAAATAAAATATTTCCTATTTGATAAATGTTAAAATCCCCCACCAAACCAAGTTAACAAATTTGAAAAGTGAATGTTGCATATTTAATATCACATGAACTGCTATTAAATGTAGGATCCTATATAGATGATATGAAACCATTGAATTCATCATTTACATACAAGTTATCTTACAAAAAAAGTATCATCATTTTCAAGTAGTGACTGAGAGCCCTAGTTTTTACTTTGAAGAGTATACAATGAATAACAATCAAGCTAGAGCCGAGTCGATCGAGTTAATATATAGGTATACATAACATGTTGCACATTGAGAAAGATATAGGCATGAACATGCAGTTATGGCTTATTCATCAAGTTCATCCTAAAGAACTAATCCCCTATCTGCATTCTTGAAAAAAAAACTTTACAGAATTTAAAGACATTGTCTTTGACATAGGAGTATTTCAAGAAACTATTACAACTATTCACAGCTCTAGGATGCAATTGATTCAGTTGATATTTTTTCACTAGATGACAAGATATTACTATCAAAAATTATATTAGTTCATGAAATTCTAGTCTAAAAATTCTATAGGTTGCATTTCACTATGGCTAAGTCAAAATTCATGCCATGTATCAACCTTCTTAGGGATTTAATATTTGTTAGTAAGATATCACAGGATGCTTACTTGATACATTCTCAAAATGATACAGTGGTCTCCTACATCTCTAGGAATTTTATAGATATCTCTCTCTCAACATAATAGACACCTATTACAATAATCACACTTGGGTACAATTCAAATCCAAAACCACAATCCTAAAGGTGTTCTCCTCATGGTTGCTCCTGGTCCAATCCATCACCTAGTAGGGAATGAAGCCAAAGCGAGAAATTCCCATAAACAAATTTAGAATGGGAATATAGATAGGTATGGCCTTACTTAATAGATTATATGGTATGCCCAACATCCATTTTGTAAATTTGGATTGGGTGCAACTACTACATATGATGCTATCACATGATGTTGCTTATGCCTTGGGGGAGGTAATTAGTTTAAGGTTGAGCGAATAGATTTTACACAAAGATAAACATCCCACCCCTATGAGAGACTTTTTTATGATGTCATATTTTTTCAACATAGTTATGGGGATATGTTACAAACACTTGGGTAATTTATGGGCATTGGCCATAGATTACATTAATAATAGAATATATGACCATTTTCAACTCATGCACATATATACTTATTAGAAGCACATGGTTATAATATGGGAAGATATTTAGCCACAAGTATGGAAAGCCATTCATGGATCACCTATGTCTCATCTTTGGTAAAACATCTTGAAGAATTTGAGTGGAAAGGGAGATTATTTCTTATACCCAAACTTTACAATCATTATGATATAGGGGAATAAGGTGGAGCCCCTATGTCTCCCCAGGTATGTACTTGATAAGCTAGTGGAATAGGAGATTGATTTCCAATTTTGGAACAACATTAAGGAGGATTTAGCTAGGTAGAAGAAAGGCTTATTATTTGGAAGCCTAATCTCAATTGGTAGGATGGTCTACTAGATAAGGAAACATCTTGGGGATGTTAGAAGTAAGAGGGGTTATTATGGCTTCCCTATAATTTCATAAAGAGATTGGGACCCCCATGAGCATATCCAGTAGCATATTCATGGGTTTAATGTTACTTACTTCCATCATTCTTATTTTTATGACTTCTTTTTATTAAATGTTGTGTTAGATGAAGAAGTGTTGGAGTGAGCACAAATTATTGGGATGCAGGAAGATCATTTGATAATGATCTAAATTGAACCTAGTATCTCCACTAGGGAATTAGACAACCGAAGAGCTCTTTTCAAGGGATGGTAGCATTCAGACTTATAAAGAGAGCAATTTGGAGAGAAGGAAACTTCCTCATCTCAAGGACTTCAATTAAATTTGAATTTGAAATTAGTCAAGAGGTAACTCAGGCTCCCTAATTTGAGTGCACAAAGCAAAGGAGAAAGAGGAGATCCTATCAATTTGGACTCTAATGAGGAGGATGGCAAGATGTAAGAGATACCTACTACTAACACCAACCAATTCCCTATGATTACCCCTAGTGTGTCTATTTTTTCATTTGATAGGGTATCTACTACATAAGAATCATCATATACCTCTCATGATTCTCCCATTCAAGGAAGGACCCCCTTGGTTTACACCAGGAAACCAAGGGCTCCTACAAGTAACCCCACAATGTATTCATCTCAAGGCTTCCTTATTACACCTCCAAGCTCAAAAAAAATAAGAAGAGATGAAGTCATCATTGAAAATAGAGTAGATGATTCAGATGAAGAGGTTGAGTTGGAGGTAACCAAATCTATGAGTCTTTAGGATGATCATATTGAGATGCACCTTCAAGGTACATATACCTTTTCTAACTTCCCTTTGCCTTCAATTTCCATCATTGATCAAGTACTTATTTCTTATGTGGAACTCCCTTTCCTTCTAATACATCCACCCCCTTGTTTCCTTCTACCTCTTCCTCCATCCCTTTCATTTCCTCAACCACCATTGATCCCTCCACTATCAACACCAGACCATTTCTCATGGCCATTCCCTATGTGCCTATTGGTACTTCTACTATGAGACTTCATAAAAAGAAGAAAGGCCACTAGGAAGGTGAAAACTACCCTATCCACCCCCTAACTTCATTTCCAATCTACATAACTCTCCCTTCCACTCCTCACTTCCACTTTTATAGAAGAAACTATGGTCGTGAGCACAAGAGAGGGAAGGAAGGCAAAACCTCACATAGTTAGAGTCCACCCACTTCCTCAAGTTAAAGGAGTGGAATAGTCAAAAATAATATGGCTTTCCTTTCCTGATATCTTAACCAAAGCTAGTAAGAAATAGAAGAGGGAAGAAGAGGAGGCTAAGCAATAAATTATTATCACAACTATTAAAACACCCCTTAATATTCTACCTTGGGCTATAGATTTTAAGAATCAAATACCAACTTATAAGGTTACTGATCTCCCCTATATGTCTAATTTATTTGACCTTCTAATAGGCTCAATCCAAAGAGTTAAAAAGAGGAAATTTGAGGATGACCAGGGTGCAAACATCATTCTTGAAGAGTGACAGTTGATGTTCTCCCTCATTAAGAGATAGAATAGGCAACTAGAGAAATCTGTATATGAAGAAAGTATTTTAGACTTAGATCAAGCACATAAGGATGTAGTGGTGGAAATCCAAAAATGTATAGATTTAGCATAGTATGATCTAGAGGAAGAAGTGCAAGAATTACAGGCATAAATTAAGTAGCTTAAAGAATAATCTAGTATAGTGCATATTCTTGCAAGTATTGAAGTTGAGGTTAGGGAGGTTACTTTTAAATGATACAATTATCTAAAGGCCATGAAATTCATGAAGTCTATGATGGTGCCTCACATGAGGCAATCAAATAAACTCTATGGATATTTGGTTCAAAGATAGTACCAAGCTTAAAATGCTAGTTTCCTACACAAGAAATTCATTATAGAGCCATCTTGATCTAATGTCTACATTTGAGGGATCCAATACCCTAAACTTGGTGGTCATCAAACATTAGGAGACCAGTGAGTAGTTAAAGGTAGTTGCAACCTTAATATCATAGTAACAGGGGCATGAGGCCTAACTCTTCCAAATTTTGAATGAGTTAAAATTATCTAAAGGGACTCTATAGGAAAATTGATTAGTACAATCAATTTTGAAAAAAATTGTTTAGCAACTACTGATAACTTCAATCAAAGTATAAAATGCTTGGTAGTGGAAATCATATAAGTAGAGTTAAGAAAGGTTAGGAGGAAGGTGACCGAAGTGGATATTTTTAGGGGTAAGTTTTAGAAAATTGAAAGATGAACATGCAAGACTCCTCTAAAAAACTAAGAGACTCCATCAACCTTCACTACTTAACTTGGACATCATTCATCAGTAGCATGCAGAAGCACATAAAGTTTATGAGGAGAATGAAAAGAAGAAGAAGCAAGATTCTAGTAGTGGAGCTACATCTTTAGCTTTTACTTCAACTTCTAGTCTTACTAAATCCCATGTAGCACTCTGGACCACATAGCCTATACATATGCATGTGATACTCCTGGCTACATGTAAAATAGACAAATCATTATAAAATTGATTTTGTATTTGCTCATGCACACATTGCATGTTTGTTTATAAAGTTAATTTATTTATTTATAGTTTTTTTTATATTTTTATTAATGGTTATGGACCATAGTTAGAACTACATGTTATAACTATCACATGTAAAAATCATGCATAGACATGGAGGATGAGGTGACCCCTCCCCAAGATCTACATATATAGTTATACCACCCAACTTTTTTTGGGTTAGAAAATTTTGGAATATAGAACAACAAGCTAGTTTGGTTATTAAGTGAAGTGTTTGATTATTTTCATTCCACTACTATGTTATTAGTTGTTATTTCTATTATTATTTGTTTTAATAAGTCTTTAGTGTGCTCATGATGTGAATATATTCTTGACTACTTTGATTAATGTGTTAATCCTAGATGTGTAATAATTGTTGAATATTGGTGAATGTGTTGATTGAAATAGTAAAGTTATAATGAATCATATTTATGGATGTGTAATTATGTCATCATATTTATGGATGTGTAATTATGTCATCATATTTATGGATGTGCAATAGAAGCCCTGATAGGAGAAATCTTTATCTGAGGCTAGTGGACTTCATACATCTCCATTCCCTTAGACTTTTGATTCATGCCTATTTGTATGTGTGTAATTAATGATAACATTTTTTACCAATTTTAAGGAAACATAGGTCTATCTAAAAACCAACCAAGGGAGTAATTATTGAGACCCATTAATATTTATTT
This sequence comes from Torreya grandis, assembly GCA_037957365.1. Lineage (NCBI taxonomy): Eukaryota > Viridiplantae > Streptophyta > Pinopsida > Cupressales > Taxaceae > Torreya > Torreya grandis. The sequence goes on along the minus strand of JARHVA010006254.1, from coordinate 204,318 downwards.
TCTACTCTACCTTACCTTTTTTTGTGTTTTTTATTTATATCTACCCACTCTATATTAAATTCCAATCACCCATCTAACTCATGTAGGAATTCACTCTGTTAGAGATCCACACCTTCATTCAATAACCTTGTTAACAACCTACATTCCATACCATCTATTTCATCAATAGGTTTTCAAAATCAAATACCTTCAACTCATTCCCTTGAGTGGAGTTTACCTCCATTGAGTCCTAAAATGTTAGAGGATACCTCATTACAATTGTGATGCGCATAAAACCTACATCAACATAAACTATGTCAAATGTTCATCATTAATACTCTATCCTTTGATGGTGATCTACAAGACCTCCTTATTCTCTGTAATATGTTTTCTTATTCACTTAAGATCAACACACATAAATAGGCCTAAAATTTAATAATATTTATACAAGACTTTCTATTCATAGCCTTCTTGGTCAGCCAAACACGTTTATCCTCTTAGGTCAGCCATAGAATGGATATTATGACATCTCATATACATTTATCAAATGTTATTTGAGTCCCTTTAGGTCTGACCTTCCTCAAATAGACCTTATCTCTCCTTTAGGTCTCATGGAGACCTAATCCCATTAGGCCTACTTAGCACACATTACCCTTTGATCTTCTTGGATAAAATTAAAACATTTTACATGGAATAAATAAATAATATACCATCCCAATATACCCCTCCTAATCTCATATAGGAACCATAACACTTTTTATCTCAAAACACTACTTGGAGTACATCATTAGTACTATTCATATTAGGCTTGTGCATACCCAGAAAGCCTATCTTGAATAATTAAAGAAAAAACACAAATTTTACAAAAAAATATGGAAAAAAAATACATATAAAAAATTTACATGACCTTAGGGTCATCACCACGTGTATTATACTTCATAACTCAAGCTATAAAGACTCAAACCCATCTTTACAAGTACCCCACTCAGAACTCCCAACTGATCTCAAAACACAATCATGAAGACTTAAACTTTAATCCATAAAATAATACTTTATATGACCTATGACACTTTAAATATATTATTTTACATCTCTACATAACTCTAAATTAAAAATATTTTAAGGTATAATTCTAAATATTGGTCTTTTAGACCAATCATTTGTCTTTAGTACACATAGTCAAGCCTAAACCAATCAACCCATTTTAGCTTCACTATTTCCATCACTTTTAGTAACTCTAAAATATTATTAAAATAATTTATAGGAAAAATATGTCCCAAAAAAAAACATAATATGCATTGGATGCTTCAACTCATGGCAGAGAGCCTCCAACTCATCACTACAACTAGCTTACATAGATCTACCAATTTACCTTCAAACACAGTCATGGTGATAAAGACCTTCAACACATATGTAAACACTTTTAAGAGACTATAAATGAATGTATATGATACTATTATATCATTAGGTAACTATTATATATAAATATACCATGTTTAAATGATAATATTAGTTTTACAGACCAATCTTACAACCTTACACCTTCATTATCTCATCTGCACAAGATAGCTCAACTTATGAGCAATAATTTCATCATATCCAATAAAATCAAAAACATATATCCAAAATTAAAATTTATTAAATTTCCTTAATAACATCCCCATGTATTTGTATTTATCCCTAGTCCATGATAACACTCTTTAATCAACTTCTCACTTATGCATGGTTTTCAATTTATCTGCACCATTAGGCCTTTTAGCGATAGGTCAACTTACATGACTATTTTAGAATATATAATTTATGTAACCTAATAAAAAACCACAATTTAAATCAAATAAAACTCTAAATCTCCAACCTTCATCCATTTTTCAACTTTGACTTTGTCAACTTTAACTGCTATAGCAAATCTCTAAGAAACAAGACTTTTCTTGTAGGGTCCACCCACTCTCCAAACAAAAAAATCACACTTGGAGGTTATTGGGATATTTTAATACAACATAAAATAACTTAAATATCCATCCAAAACAAATTTTATCTATTTTGATCAAGATATTTCTCATTGGGTCAATGTTACAGTTTTATAGACGGTTAACATTATTTCTCGTGTTAATAATTGTTCATAAAACTTAGCCTTTTATTTTAGAAACCAATGATTGTAAATTTTATATATGACCCTTCACCATATACCATTAATATCTTAGGTTCCCATATATAGGTTACATGCTCTAATGAGTGCTTGAAAGTTCTTCTCAGGTTGAGAATCCTTCATTCTGTGCACACAAGAGACCTCAAAACACTTTTTCTTGTCTTAACCTTCAAATTTTGACCTAAAACTTGGTAAAAATATTTTAAAATACATGACATACCTCTTTAAATTATAATTTTTCCATTATAATCTTTAAATCTGAAACTCATAACTCATTTGGCCACCATCTCTCTCTTTGCTCTCTAGGCTTAAACCTACAAGTCACATTAGGCCTTGAAAATGACATTTAAGCCTATTTTCACTCACCACCTGATTCACATGCTCAAGAAACCTCTCACATGATTAAACACTAATTTTAATCATTCATAGGCCTTGACAACACTTTATGGTACCTTATTGGGTCAGGTAGGGTCTAAAACTAGTCTAGTTGCATGTTAGGTCTCTAGGTCTTACCCTTGTAGGCTCACCTTGAAACACACCTGACTCATCCAATTCCTCATATTCATACTCAAAAACCATATACTACCTATTATTCCTCTTTTCAATCCATCTCACTAGGCCACCATGCTCATAACTTCTCACAAGGTTCCTTCATGTTATGACTAGTGTCATGACTGGGCTTCTTAAGAACTTTTAAGATTTGACAATTGATCTAGAAAACACTTATTTATGATTTTAAACCTTTATCTCATGCCTTTAATTATCCTTAGAAAATATCATAGTTTTTTACATACTTATTTATGTTCATCATGCATATTCCCATGATATGACTATGTTTGTTATGAATAGGCTTCTCAAGACAATTAGTACTAAAAACATGCTTACCTTGACCTAAAAACTTGACATCAACCTCAGAATAATCATTAGGTTTCACTAAAATTATTTATCAATAGAGAGATATTTATGTTTCCTTCAAATTCTCTCTTGACACATGGTTCATATCTCATAGATAACTCACTATGCATCTACACCTTGACATCAATGATATCAACCTTGACCTTGACATCAATGATAACACTTCTCAACAAACTCCCCCTTTATCATTTATGGAAAATCATACCCTTTGGGTATAGGTATACTCATATAAACCTATATAGGATGAGGGAGAGATATGAGGTGACATTTTATAAGCCACACTAATTATGAAGAGGAAGACTCAGGTAAGCATGTAAATTATCTCCATGGTGCATTGGAAAATAAAATCCAATTAAGTTGTTGTGATACCACATTAACCATGGCAGCTGTTTATTTTTTAGGTACATGGGTTTTTACCTTTGTTAGAATAAAAATTACTGATACAGGGGGTGAATCAGTCTTCAAAAACTTTCCTATATAATCTTACTTAAGAAATCATAGATCTTTTAAATAGGCATGTACATCTTAGCAAAGCATAAGCACCAATCCATAAGAGCATGAATCACATGAACAAAATATATATGTTAGAAATCATCAAGGGGGATAAAACCTATTGATGATGTAAATTTAATACATTTCTATAATAAAAGCCTCAACTTTAGTGAAGCACCAACTTCACATGGAGTACCAACCCTAATTAGCTAAGCACCAACTCAGCTAGTCTTTAGTAAGCACCCACTTGCAAGGAGGAACCAAACCCCTAGATGACTCAAAACCAACTCAACCACTAAAATAAATTATCACATTCAATACACTATGTTTCTTATACAATAAATGATGATATCCTTCTTCATCTCTTCACACACTTTTATCCCTCTCAAACTGGCCTCTAGCCTTCTTCACTTAACTAGCCCTCTTGTTGACTTGATTAGGTCATATGACTTTGATCCTCACACATATGACCTTTTTCAGATGTTCATCACTAATTATCTATCCTCTTATTATGGTATACAAGACCTCCTTCTTCACTATAACATGATTTCTTATTCACTTAAGATCAACACACATAAATAGGCCTAAATTTTCCTAATATTTATACAAGACTTTCTTGTTCGTATCCTTCTTGGTCAGCCAAAAACTTTCATACTCTTATTTCATCCATGTAATTGATCTTATTAAATCTCATATGCATGGATCAAATTTTATTTGAGTCCCTTTAGGTCTGACCTTCCTCAAATAGGCCTTATCTCTCCTTTAGGTTTCATGGAGACCTAATCCCATTAGACCTACTTAGCACACATTACCCTTTGATATTATTGGAGTAAATTAAAAAAAATTAAAAGTAATAAATACATAATATTCCATCATAATATACCCCTCATAATCTCATAAATTATCCATAACACTTTTTATCTCAAAACACTACTTGGAACAAATCATTAGTATTATTTGCATTAGGCTTATGCATACCCAAAAAGTTTATCTTGAATAATTCAAGCACAAACATAAATTATCCAAAAAACCATGGAAAAAAATACATATAAAAAGTTTACATGACCTTAGGTTCATCACCATGTACATTAAACTTCATAACTCAAGGTAGAAAGACTCAAACCCTTCTCTGTAAGTAGCCCACTCAGAACTCCCAACTTATTTCAAAACACAGCCATGAAGACTTAAAATTTAATCCATAAAATAATAATTTTTATGACCTATGACACCTTATATTTATTATTTTACATATCTATATCACTCTCAAATACAAATATTTCAATGTCTAATTATAAATATTGGTCCTACAGACCAATCATTTGTCTTCAGTACACACAGTCAACCCTAAACCAGTCAACCCATTTTGGATTCACTATTTCCCTCACTATTAGTAACTATAAAATATTTTTCAAATAAAATATATTAAATATATGTCCCAAAAAAATCATAATATACATTGGACGCTTCATCTCATGGTAGAGAGCCTCTAACTCATCACTACAACTCGCTTACCTAGATCTGCCAGTTTACCTTCAAACACAGTCATGGTGATAATAACCTTCAACACATGTGTACACTTTAAAATACTCTTTATTCATGTGCATGATACTATGATATCATTATTTAACTCTTAGATATAAATATACCATGGTCAAGTGATAATATTGGTTTTACAAACCAATCTCACAACCTTACACCTTCACTATCTCATGTGCATAAGATAGGTCAACTTATGAGAAATAATTTTATCATATCCACTAACCTCCAAAACATATATCTAACATTAACATTTATTAGAGGTATTTAATAATTTTACCATGCATTTTTATTCATCCCTAGTCCATGATAACACTTCTCTAATCAACTTCACTTTTGCTTGGTTTTCTCATTATTTGTACCATTAAGCCTTTTAGTGATAGGTCAAATTACATGACTAATTTAGCATGATTGAGTTATGGAACCTAACAAAAAACCACCATGTACATAAGATAAAATTATCAATATCCAACCTTCATCTATTTATCAACATTGACTTGGTCAACTCTAATTGCTACAATAAATCTCTAAGAAACAAGGCTTTTCCTGTATGGTCCACTCACTCTCTAACAAAAAAATCACACTTAGAGGTTACTAGGAGAGTTTAATACAACATATAATAACTTAAATATCCATCCAAAACTAATTTTATTTATTTTGATCAATATCTTCCCCATCGGGTCATTGTTATGATTTTAGAGAGGGTTAACATTATTTCTAGTGTTAATGATTATTCATAAAACTTATCCCTTTATTCCAGAAACCAATGCTTGAAAATTTTATCTAGGAACCTTACCCATCTACCATGAATATATTATGTTCCCATATAGATGTAACATGTTCCAATGAGTAATTGAAAGTTATTCTTAGGTTGAGAATCCTTCATTTTGTGCACATAAGAGACCTCAAAACACTTTTTCCTATCTTAACCTTCAAATTTTGACCTAAACTTGGTCAACATATTTTTTAAAAAATTACATACTTCTGTAAATGTTATTTTTTCCATTCTTATCTTTAATCTAAAACTCATACCTCATTTGGCCACCATCTGTCTCTTTACTCTCTAGGCTTAGAGTTGCAAGTCACATTAGGCTTTGAAAATGACCTTTAAGCCTTTTTACATGTCACCACCTCACTCACATGCTCAAAAAACCTCTCACATGATAAAACACTACTTTTCATCCTTCATATGCCTTGAAAACACTTCATAGTACCTTGTTGGGTCAGGTAGGGTCTAAAACAGTCTAGTTGCATGCTAGGTCTCCATGTCTTACCCTTTTAGGCTCACCTTTAAACACACCTGAGTCATAAAATGCCTCATATTCATAATAAAACAACCCTATACTACCTATAATGCCTTTGTGCATCCATCTCACTAGGCTACCATGTTCATACCTTCTCACAAGGTTCCTTCATGTTATGACGAATGTCATGATTGGAATTCTTTGGAACTTTTGAGATTTGACAACTAATTTTGGAAACACTTATTTATGCTTTACCTTACTCTCATGACTTTAATTCTAATTATACAATGTCATATCTCTATACATAATTCTTTATGTTCATCATGCATATGCCCATGATATGACTATGTTTGTTATAATTAGGCTTCTCAAAACACTTAGTACTCAAAACATACTTACCTTGACCTAAAAACTTAACATACAACTTAAAATAATCTTTAAGTTTCACTAAAATTATCTCTTAATAGATATATTTATTTTTCCTTCAAATTCTCTCTTGTCACATGGTTCATATCTCATAGACTACTCACTATGCATCTACACCTTGACATTAATGATATCAACATGGACCTTGACATCAATGACAACACTTCTCAATAAACTCCCCCTTTAAAATTTATGGAAAATAATTCTTCATTTTGATCCCTCTCATCTCCCCTAGTCTATTCAATCTCCTTTCTTGGACTTTCTACCCCCTTAACATTAATGACAAAGGGTTTTATATAACTATCATCTGGAGTAACACCTACATAGATTGCCCTCCGTAACCATACCTTCTTACTATAATATCTTAACACATAGAATATGAAGAATTAAGGTAACATACTCCACCTTAATCCAAGCATACCTCCTTCAGATGAGGTCTAATTACAAGACCACGTCTCAATGCAGATTAAACTCAATCACAAACCTAAATAGTTCCCCTTAAACCAAGCATCCATCATGATTCTATTACCTAAATATTGTCTCAATGAATCCTAATAGAGTAACCACTTCCTATATGGAACTAAAAAACTCAATTTTAGTATGTTCCTAGATCTCCATGCTCTCACAAGATGAAATGTCCTTCAGTATCCTTTTAGGCTTGATTAACACTATAAACTTGATCTCTTTATCAACCATTTGATCATAAATGTGAGATGACAAGAGGCATTCCTAACTTGATTTCACATCTAAATCATGTTATGTCATATAAAATAGTCCACTTGATCTTGTATATTGATCATGACTCATCTTCACTATCTTAGGTTTCCATACATTCATTTGCCTTCTTTCTTGCACCCTAGGGACTTCAAATCTTCTATTTTGACTTATTGACCTTCTAAATTTTTTAAGAAAAAATATTTAAATGTGTCCTATGTCATGACAACTATATAAAACCTACTTATGCATACATCTTAACTGGTGAGTTTTGACTTCTTCCATAGTCCCATCAGTACTCATTCTTGGAGGGTCTTCTACACTCTCTTGCTCTATGACCAAACTGATTGCACACAAAATAGTAACCATTGAATGAATTGGAATAACTTATAACATTGGGTTTTTTGATAGATATTTTCATTTTTACCTTCTTGTCTTCAATATTCTTCTCCTTGACTTAAGGTGCCTCCTTTTGGTCTTCTTTAAAACTAAGATCTATTTTATCACTTGTAGACTTTTGACTACTCAAGATATCATCTAATGCCTCAGTGCTCTTTTCAAATTTGACAAAGGTCCTCATCTTGATATATGCTTGATTCAACTCAAATTTAAGGGATTTCACTTCAGTTTCATTCCTGATATACTCTTCCTCTTTAGCCTTCAAACTTGCATTGATTACCTTCATTTGTGCCTCAATTTGATTGATGATCTCATCATACTCCTTGGAAGAGTTAGTCATCATTTACTCAAACAAGATAATGTGTTCCTCATATTCCTTAACTAGTGATCTTAGTTTATAATTCTTTCTCCTTTGAAACTTCAACTCTTCTAGGGTAGTTACCAACTCTACCTCAAGATATACTTCATCTTCCTCTTCATTTAATTCTACATCAATAATAATGCCTTTTCCACTTGAACAACCCTCATTTTTTTATTCTATTCCCATAAAAAAGGTTTCATTATTATAATTTTTAGTTTCATGAATATCATAATCATTATCAGATGCACTTGAGTCACTTACATCAAAAGATATGTCTTCTTTAGTATAGAAACTTCTCTTATTCTTGAAAGTTCCTTTCCTACCTTCATACTTCCTAAAATCCTTATTCTTATCAATATTATATGTCTTCTTTTCATCTCCATGATGTTCATCATGATCAAATGTATCATTTTTAGGACATTTGGATGCAAAGTGACCAATTATGACATATTTAAAACATTTAAAGGGCAACTTACCTTTGTATTAACCAGATCCAAACCTCAACTTCCTTACAAATATGGCTATCAACTAATCATCATCAACATCTAATCATTCCTCATCCTTAACATTATTATCTTTTGATTTCTTATCAATTTTGAAATTAGGTTCCTTTTTGGGAGGTCCTCCTTCATTAGTTCTCATCTCATAAGTAGTCAAAATGCCATAAAGTCCATTCATTTCTAGCTTGTCCAAATATTGAATTTATTCTACTATAGACACCTTATATTCAAACTTAGGAGTTAGTGATCTCAAAAAAATTTGAACAACTATAGATTCTTTCACCTCTTCTCCAATCCTCTACTGACATTGAAAAATTCATCAAACTTTAATAGGTAAGAGCCAATTGTTTCATCTTTAGACTTTCAAACTATCTTTGATGGTATGCAACTTGGCCATCTTCAGCTTAGTGTCTCCATAAATATTATTAAATTTTTCCCATATCTCTTTGTCTGATACATATTACATTACCTTCACAAGATATGCCTCTAATAGGCCATTAAAAATGGCATTCATTACCTTGGAGTTATTTTCACTAGCCATCTTACCTGCTACATCTATTGGTAGAATAAGAGGAGAAATATAAACATACATAAATGAATTCCAAATATCATGTACTTATGACATAAAATATATCTTAATCATTAAATTCCAAAAGGCATAGTTATATCCATTTAACAACAGAGCCTTACTAGTAGATAAACCACCTTAAGCTTACTGACTAGTCATCCTTGCTTCTAGGATCTCCTTTAGACTTTTAGACCTACTTCAAAGGACTAGGATCTAATACCAAATTTTGGAAGAAAAATGAATAAGAGTTCAATTTAATCATTCTTCAAAATATTTGTTATATAATCTAACATAATAAACCATATATCATTTAGACAAGTGTGTATATCTTAATAAGCATAAGCACCAATCCATAAGAGCATGAAACACATGAACATAATATATATGTGGGAAACCCTCAATGGTATAAAATAAATTGATGATCTAAATGGACTATAGTAATATAATACAAACATCAAATTTAGTGAATCACTAACTTCACATGGAGCACTAATCCCAACTAGATAAGCACTAACTCGGCTAGGCTTTAGCAAGTACCCACATGCAAGGAGGCACCAACCCCTTATATGACTCTCACCAACTCATATACCTAAAACACTTGATAAAATTAATTACACTATGTTTCTCATACAACATATGATGATCTACTTCTTCATCTGTTTACACACTTTTATCCCTCTCAAACTAGCCTCTAGCCTTCTTCACTTAAGTAGCCCTCTTCTTGACTTGATTAGGTCATATTAATTTCATCCTCACATATAACCTCTATAAAATTTTCATCACTGATCCTCTATCCTCTTATCATGATCTAAAATACCTCATTATTCTTTACAATATGCTTTCTTATTCACTTAAGCTCAACACACATAAATAGGCCTAAAATTGCCTAATATTTATACAAGACTTTCTTGTTCATATCCTTCTCAGTTATAAAAACAATTTTATCCTATTATTTCATCCATGTAATGGATCGTAAGACATCTCATACACATGTATCAAACTTTATTTGAGTCCCTTTAGGTTTAACCTTCCTCAAATAGGCCTTATCTCTCCTTTAAGTCTCATAAAAACCTAATCCCATTAGGTCTAATTAGTACACATTACCCTTTGATCTTATTAGAAAAAATTAAACCACTTTAAATAGAATAAATACATTATATTCCATCCCAATATACCCTTGATAATCTCATCTATGCTTCATAACAATTTTTAGCTCAAAACACTACTTGGAACACATCATTAGTACTATTCATATTAGGCATGTGCATACCCAAAAAGTTTGTCTTGAATAATTGAAGCACAAACACAAATTTTTAAAAAAATGGAAAAAACACTTATAAAAAATCTACATTGCCTTATGGTCATTGTGCATTAAAATTTATAACTTAGGGTATACATATTCAAACCCTTCTCTATAAGTAGCCCACTCAGAACTGCCAACTGGTCTCAAAATATAGTCATGAAGACTTAAAATTTAATACCTAAAAGAATACTTCATATGACATATGATAAAGTCAATATATTATTTTACATCTCTATATCACTCTAAAGTACAAGTATTTCAAGGTTTAATTCCAAATATTGGTCTTGCAGACTAATCATTTGTCTTTAGTACACATAGTCAAGCCTGAACTAGTCAACCCATTTTGGATTCATTATTTAAATAAAATTTTATAACTCTAAAATATTATTAAAATCATGTATAATAAATATATTTCACTAAAAATAACATAATATGCATTGGATGCTTCATCTTAGGGTAGATAACCTCCAACTCATCACTAAAACTAGCTTCCCTAGATCTTAGTTTACCTTCAAACACAGTCATCATAATAATGAACTTCAACACATGTTTAGACACATTAAAATAATATTTATGAATTTTTATTATCCTATAATATAATTAGGTATCTCTCATATATAAAGATACCATTTTCAAGTTAAAATATTTATTTTGCAGACCAATCTCACAACCTTACACCTTTATTGTCTCATCTGCATAAGATAGGTCAACTTATTAGAAAAAATTTCATCGTATCCACTAAAATATAAAACATATATCCAACATTAACATGTATTAAATATCTTGAACAACTTCTCCATACATCTAGATTCATCTGTAGTCCATGATAGCAATCCTCTAATCAACTTCTCACTTCTCCCTAGTTTTCTCACTATCTACACCATTAGGTATTTTAGTGATAGGTTAACTTACATGAATGGTTTATCACACTTTAGGTCTATAAAATTATTATAAACCACAATAAAAATCAAATACAAGTCTCAATATCCAACTTTCATCTATTTAGAAATTTGAAATGGTCAACTCTGATCGTTATAGTAAATCTTTGAGAAATAAGGATTCTCTTGTAGGGTCAACTCACTCTCTTAAAAAACCAATCACACTTGGAGTGACTAGGATAGTTGAATAAAACATCCAATCAGTTAAATATCCATTCTGAACCAATCTTATCTCTTTTGATCAATATCTTTCTCATCGGGTCATTGTTAGGGTTTTATAGAGGGTTAACACTATTTTTGGTGTTAACGATTGTTCATAAAGCTTAGCCATTTATTCCAAAAACCAATTATTAAAAATTTGATATAGGATCATTAATCATATACCATTAATATCTTAGGTTCCCATTAATATTTTACACATTCCAATGAGTACTTGAAATCTTTTCTCATGTTGAGAATCCTTCATTTTGTTCACATAAGAGACCTCAAAACACTTTTTCTTGCCTTAACCCTCAAATTTTAACCTAAAACTTGGTAAAAATATTTTCAACAACATGAGATACCTATAAAAATTATAGTTTTTAATTATTATCTTTAAATATGAAACTCATACCTCATTTAGCCACCATCTCTCTCTTTGTTGTCTAAGCTTAGAACTATAAGTCATAATAGGCCTTGAAACTAAACTTCAAACCTATTTCCATGTACTCAAAACATAACTCACATGATCAAAAAATCTCTCACATTATCAAAAACTATTTTTAATCCTTCATAATCCTTAAAAACACTTCATGGTACCTCATTGGGTCAGGTAGGGTCTAAAACTAGTCTAGTTGCATGTTAGGTCTCTAGGTCTTACCTATGTAAGCTCACATTGAAACACACCTAATTGGTCTAATTCCTAATATTCATACTCAAAAAACACTATAATATCTCTTATGCCTTTATGCATCCATCTCACTAGGCCACCATGCTCATACCTTCTCATACAATTCCTTCATTCTATGACTAGTGTCATAACTGGGCTTCTTAAGCACTTTTGAGATTTGACAACTGATCTTGAAAACACTTCTTGATGATTTTATAACTTTATCTCACACCTTTCATGATCATTAGATAATATCATAGCTATATACATTATTTTTTATGTTCATCATACATATGCCCATGATATGACTATGCTTGTTATGGATAGGCTTCTCAAGACACTTAGTACTCAAAACATGCTTACCTTAACCTAAAAACTTGACATCAACCTCAGAAGAATCATTATGTTTCCTTAAAATTATCTCTCAATAGAGAGGTGTTTAGGTTTCCTTAAAATTATCTCTCAATATAGAGGTATTTAGGTTGCCTTCAAATTTTTTCTTGTCACATGGTTCATATCTCATAGACTACTCACTATGCATTTGCACCTTGACATCAATGATATCAACCTTGACCTTAACATAAATATTGAAATTGACATCAATGAAAACACTTCTCAATAACCTTGTAAATTTGTTTGATAGTAAACTTGGTATTAGATGTAGATGTAGTTGGGGTGTTTTCTACATACTTAAGTATGTACAATTAGATAACTTTCATTTCATGATCATGAACAATATGGCATGAATCATAAAAAAATTAAATTCTTTAAAGACAATGGACTCATGTAATGGATCAATAAAAATTTACTTGAAGATGTCTTAAATATCTTTATCTATCATAGGATTGGTTATTTTATCATAATACATGTTCATGAATTTGTTCATTGGTTCCTTGTTTAATTTTTGAAACTTGTGTATAGGAAACCTTTTCAGTGATATTGATAAAGAAGTATGCCAAAAACTAGTTTGAGTTCATTTACTATTTGAGTATTTTAATCTTCTTCGAAATAATTTGGATAAAATTATATCATTAGATGCATAATCAAGTCATGTCATATAAAAATATTGAGTATGTTATTCATGATCACCATTGCCATCGTAAAATAGAAACTTAGATGTAATAAAACCAGTTAGAGAGGGGTGAAAAGTTATCTCTAGTGTAATATGATTATGTAACACCTCTCATGAATAAATAGATTAAAATTATTTCATATAATTTTAATTAATATTTGTAACCTTATTTTGTAAAAAAAAATATAGTTTGGACAAGAGCTTGCACCTTTTGGTCTTTAAGGTTGGATATTCAAGAAGTCACCAAAGGTGGTGTATCCATAGTTGGGTAGATATAGGCATTGAAACCAATAATTAGGTTGAAGTATTAAGGTTTCCCATGTAAGATTTATCAATTATTATGTGAATAGATATCACATTCATTGACTAGATGTTAGTGTATTGAGTAGAATGGAATCAGTTGTATTATCTTTTAAGGATCCACCATCACTAGGTGAGGAAGCCTTAATCTTATCATGTTTATTGATTTCATCTCTTATAACATAAAAAAATGCATCTATTAAACCCTTGTTTTTATTTAGATCAGTCACTAATTATTCTTTTCTTCCATTTGAAATATATTTTTTTGGTTAATATTTTCCATTGCTTAGAAATGAAATATGGCATAATTTTAAATAGCAAACTAAAACCCCATATGATTGAAAAACCCTAGGAATTATAAAAAATTACATTCAATAAATCAGGTTCACTAAATGTTTTAAACCTAAAATCTAGATTTAGGAATCTAGGGTTAAAGGGATATAGATATCTTAGGGTACAAGGGTGATGAACTATATCTATAACAAGCCAATTAATTTGAAAACTTAGATAAACATGTCCTAAATTTATTATGTTGAGATATATGAAAAATAGAAAGTACAACTATGATATATAATACAATGATAATGAAAACAAGATAATTATCAAATTATGATGCTAATACAAATATGGATTTAGAATAATAAGGAATCAACAAGGAAGTCATTTTTGGGACTACTATTAAATTTTGGAATAAGCACTTTTATAACCTTGAACGCTTATATCAACTTCAAAGGGTTGCATTGGTGCTTATATCTATCTTATATGATTGTGTCTTTTACATAATATTTGCTTGATCTAGATGTTGCCACCAAGGATATTTTGTATTTTATGATACCTTCACTCAAGTGTGCTCAAATATGGAACATGGGTTTTCACTCCTTATCAAATTAAAAAAAAACCCAGTTCTTCATATTCGTAGTGTCTATTGTAAAAATGGGTTAGTGTCCATATCGTATCAAGTTACACAAAATATCCCTTTATCAATGAGCACTATCTACATATGCAATACTCTGAAGAGGGCATTAGACTTATGTAGTTATCCCATATGTGTTGGTTTGTGTGTGTATAAGGATGTAATGTGTGATAATCAAGTACATAGAGTGACTTAGATTTTAACTTAGAAAATGTGGCTCATGGGATGATATTTTATTACTTCAAAACTATAGATGTGTTATCCCCATTAATTATATGTATATAGAGTAAAATATGAAATATTTTCTCACTTGAGTGGTTGAATTAATGTATTTTGTAAATTTCCATGTGAGAGGTAAGAAGTCACTAGGTTAAGAATGAATGAAGATTGATCATGCATATATAAAAAATAATTTAAAGAGTATCTCACATCAAATCACTTAGGCTGACCATAGGTATATATTACATTTTTAAATTGGATGAATTTAGGGCACTAGACACTTGCATTAGAATAGGACACTATCGTCAATGTAGTATGTTGAATAGGACAAAAGTGTTCAAGAAAATGTAAAATAGGCACAAGTCCATAACTTTTAAAGACATAAGATAAGTAAGTTTGTAGCATTATGGGTATGATAAAATACTAAGTCATCAGAATAACATTGGTCAGACTAAGATATAATCAATAGGCACAAAGAGATAGTGTATTTGAGACTTTCGGTAGCAGGAAGGTATCAAAGCTAAAGGCACATCCATGATATGTATTTGACAAGTGTACAAGACTGAGGTGATATATAATTTATAAATAGTGTCTACTATGGAATATGATAAATTTTTTGTTTGAGGTTTAACCTTTGTAAATTTTTGAATTATTATATCTTAAAACATGATTTAAAATATGTATTATTTAACTTATATATTTGTTGTTTGAACTTAGTATTAATTTTCCCTAGTGGATACACATATTTGATAATAAATATTGGGTGTAATTAATTTTTGCATCAAAGTGTTAGTAATTTTAATATGAAATATTAATTATATCATAATAAAAGAATGATTTTTTTCCCTATTTAGTATAATTAGGGGAAAAGTTTGTATAAGGTGTAATTTTTAAATTTTTTTTTCTAAATTTGTCATAAAGATATCAATATACATCTAACGGGGAGTGAATTAAATATGCAGATTTAAATATATCTTGTGTACAATTTTGATAGGTTTTACTTGGTGAATTACATTTTTGTAATTTATATAATAAAGTTACCACATATAAATAGGTTAAATTTTTTAGTTTTTACACTTCATTTGAATTATGGTTTATTTAAATTTTTTTCTTTGAACATATAAATTTAATCTAGACTTAGATGTGTTGAGTATTTGTAGAGTTCCTTATAAGCCAATCAACCATTGGACCTGGTATGTTCAAAATTTTCACATTTTTGAGCCATTTTCATTATTTTTAAATTTATATTTCATGACATTATCTATTTTTATTCATATTTATGTAGTTTAAATATATTATAGATATGTCCTCAAACAAGTGATAGTGTCCAAGTTTTGTTGAATCCATCTAGGATTTTGTCAGACTCATCCTACATAGGGGTATAAATAATGATAAAAGAGTCCATGAATAATAAATATATGGTATTGAACCATTTATATTTTATTTACTTAATTTAGTCATGTTGAATCTAATGTCATATTATTAAATTATTGTGTAGAGATATGAATGTCGAGACTTTACATGGATTAGATCTCTCAAATTCCAAGGGGTATATATTAGATAGATTGGGCCTAACCCATATTTCCCATCTCCATCTTATTCCATTTGATATGAAATATATGACTATGTTATCCAAGAGGTGGAACTTAGATACATATTCCTTTTGATATGGAACATATTCCTTTTGATATTGGGTATCCATTGTAGATGATTATTTTACACTTTGACATGGAACATCCCCAATGATGTTAAAGGTGGACTAATCAAGCACATGGATGACATTGTGGATGTGCATGTAAAATTATTTGATCATGTTATTATTATGGTTTCAACCTACATTTTAGTGGCCAAGGAGAATTGTGAATTGAGAGCATAGTTTGGAAGGTAACAGATGCCTTCAACTACATTTGGTGATGATTCAATTCAAAATATTTTTTCCAAGTACATTCATCTTTATTCAGAGCAAATTATATTATAGGAGGAGAATGGTATGCTTCAATATAGATTACTCTTCTACGAGGATCGAGAGAGATGTAGTAGGTCTAATTATTGAGGTCCTCATGTAGATAGTGGTGCATCATCATATAGGTCTAGAGGCAATACAAATGATTTTGAGGGACAATGAAATCATGTCCCCATTATTGATTGATATGTATTCTCATAGAATATTCTTTATGATATATATGATGTTATATTTTTATGTTCCATATTTATAATTACACATTTAATTTTTCATATTATGTTATATGTTTGTGGATTAATTAATGTATTTTAAGTAGTTATTAATAGTTTTTAGATGGAAATGTGTAAAATGATATGTAGTTTACACATGGTCCATATATGTCTAATAATTAACAAACATCTATATGGGGTGTGGAGAAATTCTCTGAATAATTACTTAGAATTAAGAGTTGTATTCAATAATCATCTTAGTAAATATTTGAAACTAGTTGATGTATCTATCTCACGATAATTTTGAATGGTTATTTTTAATGATTTTAATGTGTAACATTATTTACATTTTCTCTTCCTTACACTTTAACTTCTTGATTTCCCTTTGGTATCCACACTTGTGATGTAGATGATTTAATTGTATCCTTGTTTTTATTTCCTCTTTATTTATGATATGTAAGCAAAACATCATGGAAAATAAATGAAATAGTCATTAGATATTGATTTTAGTGGGAGTTTTACTCAATAGGACACCAATTAAAATTAATATTTAATTAAACTCCCACTAAAATTAATATCTAATTAAATTTTATCGTGAAAGCTTTCGGCTTAACATTAGAGACAATAATATTATTATTATCAAAATTTGCTCCCATTTTTTGTAACCATGATTGTCCCAATGTGATATTACCTTTTGGGATAGCCTTATTTACACATATTAATCTATTTATTGTCTAAGAACTAAGATAAATTGGTATATTAACATGCCTCATGGACTTTTCATAATTATGTTTATGTTTTAATTCTTGATCACCATATCCTAAGTCCTTAAGAAATCTAATTGTACATGTATTGAATTGAGTCTTATCATTTAAAAAAATGCCTTCTCCATATTCACCTCTAATAAGGGCTCAAATGATCATTGGATCCTTGATAAATATTCTTAGTAATAATTTATCCTCTTATAATGTGAACTATAATAAGATCATCTTTTACTAATACCTTTCATATAATCCTAAGGGACCATTGGTTCCTTTAGAGGAACATCTAGGATATCTCAACTTTATTAGAGTGGGTAGTAGAATAATATGGATAATGGGACCTTTTTAACATATTTTCAATTGTTATAAATCTAATGACCCATTTATCCACAAGTTACTCAATCATTTTTATAATACATAGAAATTCTCATATCTATGTTTATTCATATAATGATAGATGCAAAATGGTCTTACTCACACTTGTTCTAGGTGTTAGGGAAAGTGATAATACTCATGAGGTAAGTATATTAGTTTTTTATCAAGTAATTTCTATAAATTTTAACTTGGTAAATATTTTAAACTATAAAATTTTATTGGTTTATTCTTATTTACAAAATGTGAATGTATATCATATTTTTCCTTGTAAACTATTTAACCCTAAAAATCTAGGTTATGGTATTTAAGGTTAACAATAGAGAAATAAATAAACACAAGGGTGATAAAATATATCTATAACATGCTAATTATTTTTGAAACATAGATAAAACATATATTGAATTTATTATACTAAGATATGTTAAAAATGGAAAGTAAAACTATGCTAGATATTAAAATGATAATGAAAAAAAGTACCTAGTTGATTATGATGCTAATATAGATATGGATCTAGAAGAGGCAAGAAGTATATTAGAAGAGTATTCTAGAACATTCACCAAAGTATGGATTTGGTGCCTTTGTAGCTTCAAACACTTGTATTTTCTTTATATATTTGTATCAATACTAGTGTCTAGGTTAGATGCATGTGTTTTGTATGGAATACCTACTAGAATAGGATGCAACCACTTGGATGCTTCTATGTTTTTCATTGCCTTCACTCTGGTGCATTCATATTTGGTTCATAGACTAGCACTCATTGTCAAATAGTAAATCCCTATTTCTTCCTCCTCATAGTGATTACAAGAAAAAATGGGTTAGTAGGCACATGGTTTAAAGATACACCAAAAATCCCTCTGTTAATGAGCACTACCTACCTAGCTAATACTCTAAAGAGTGTTTAAAACTTATTTATTTTTCCCCTAGATGTTGTCTTATGTGTGAATCATGAAATATGTGGAAAATAAGTACAATAGTGACCTATCTTGTAACTTGGAAAATTGAGCTCTTGGGATTCTCCTTCAATACTTCAAACCTATGTATGTTGTTTTCACATGAATGATATGATAATAAGAAAAAATAGGAAATCTTTACTTTATTGAGTGTTTGATAAAATGTTTTTGATAACTTGCCTTGGTCTATGTTAGGTGGTTATTAAATGAGGGTTGATCTTATATTTATATAAATACCTTTGGATAAATAAATCACCTTAAAGAACTTAGGCTGACCATTATGATACATTTTATTTTCAAATTAGATGACTTTAGAGAATTAACACTTGTGTCAGATAAGAACACCTACATCGATGTAGGTGTCTGTCTAGGACACAAGTATCTAAGGAACAAGAAAGTAGGTACATGCTTATAAATTTTAGAGGCATAATATAAGTAGGTTTTAAGTCTTTAGGGAAAGATATAATTCTTAGGTCATCAATGTAAGACTATTCAAACTAAGATATAGGCCAAGGAGCACAAGAGAGAATAGATGTAAGACTTATAGAAGTAGGAAAGGTCTAGAACTGAGAGGAATAACTAGGGTCTAAGTTTACCAAGTGTACAAGAGTAAGGTGATAAATAATTCATAAATATCATCTAAATTTTCCTCCCTCCCAATCTATTAATAAAATTGTTAGTTTAAAGGAGAGGAATGTGTACCTGGGTGTGTATAACACACCTTGTCTTTGCTTGAGTCCAACTTGAGTGATTTTTTGGTGATTGACCTATAGCCAAGAGTATGTTATATTATAAAATAAGTGCATATAATCTAAAATTAAAAGTATTGAAATTATTGAAATTTAAAGAGAGCAAGGTTTTAGGAGTACACGTGTATTGATGTAACTACTTTACCTATTAGCAATTTGATTTGAAATATGTATCATTATTAATCATTAAAACTGATATTAGGACAAATATAAATCTATAAATTTCATATATCTAAGAATATATAGATAGAGATAGATAAATATATGAGGTCCCATTCCTCTTACCTTTGAGAAAAATTTGAATTACCACATGGAAGTTGATACTATCTCAACCATGCAACCCAATCATACTTATAACATGGTGAGTGTGAGTGAACCAAGTCAAATCACACTATAAAACTATTGAGGCTAGATGATGCAGCCAAGTCTAACATAAAAAATTTGAAATATGAAGTGATTTAATCATCTCAACCATACCAAAAGACAAACTAACTACTATAATTGATTGGCTTAATATAGTTCATAAAAGGTTAACCTGGTGGTGGTGATTGTCCTTGAAAATATTTAGAATTTAAATTTGAATTGTATTTTGTAATATTAGTTACACATTGCATATCATATGCACCTTAGATATGTCTCATGATGAAACTATGTATAACAATGGTATCAACATATAGAATTCTACCACAAAAGTGTATCTGAATCATATAACTATGTAATTTGGTTAATCTTTAAATTTGAACATGTGTGGGTGATATGTTACCATAAAAAAAAAACCCACTATATATTGATAAATATAAAAACTAGTATAAGTGTCAATGTGGAGAACATGTTTCCAAAACATATCCCCATTATATATCTAAAACTATGAATGTGTGGAATCCATGTCTCTATGACATGCCCCCCACTAAATCTATAACTATAAATGTGTGGAATACATTCCTCTATGACATGATCCCATACTGAATCTATAAATATAAATGTGTGGAATCCATGCCCCTATGACATGATCCCACTAATATTCCCCCATTCGAGGTGGTGAAATAATAAGAGCTAGTAGTTACCTCACCTCAAAAGGATAACATAAACCATGTAGAATATAGTAGGACATGTATATGTAAATGTATCATTGAAGTGCATAGAATGTGATCACATTAAGACCTAACATGAATTATGAAGATCATGGAAATGTATAGATATTAACAATACAATATCAACAAGAAAATCAGATACACACATAAGAGCACTCAAAATCAAGTCAAAAAGTAATGGTCCAAGAAGACCACAAACAAGGGGCATGTTCAAATGTTGCACAAGTGAATGTAAATGACTCATTAAAATGTATATAAAATCAATAATGACATATTTGAAGGTCCATACAATAAGCAATGACATATTTGAAAGTCCATACAATAAGTAATGACATATTTAAATGTTAAAGAAGAAAACAAAGTCATGTGGGCCATAAATAATGGATCATATTTGAATGCTTAATAAATAAAACAATATCAAGGTAAGACACTCAAGTAAGTTCATAAATGAAAACATAAGAAACCAACATAAACATATTATAGTATCCCATTGATCAAATGTGTTAGCAAATAATATTAAGTAAATATCATATCAACAACACTATATAAGATATAATCATGGATAAAGGCATATGTAAGTACATATATGAACACAAAAATGATAATGTAAAGTGTTCATATAATGATATAACTTGTAAGTATTGTTATCATAGAGTTGGGTTCCCCCAATGTCTTAGTGATGTGAGAATAAGGAAATCCCAACATTCATAATTACATAAATCAGGTATCTATGTATGTTTGTATCCCACTCAAATAAAATAATGAAAAACATTTGTATGTATAATTATTTGATATGTTATCCCAACATTGAACTAATACACAGATGCCAACAAGCCAATAGAATATGTAGATGTCAAAAATATTTTTGTATTTTTGAATGTTTTAGATTTTTTGTGTATTTTTAGAATATTTGAGAGATTGAAACCTTATGTTGGATATTTTTCATGGACTATATCATGATTTTATAATTTTAAATGGTACATAAAATGTTCCTCATTAAATTTTACATGTGTAGTATAAGAACTAATACTATCATTTAGAATATATATTAAGTTGCCTTCATGAGAAAATGAAATACCTTACTGATTTGGATTAATTTTAGATTTCATTTGATATATCCAAAGAGTTCCTAGTTTAAATTCATATGGAGATGTGGTAGGAATAATCCAAACTATTGTTTGAATTAGTTATGGACCACAAGCAATCTGTATTGTTATGTGGCCTAAGGAGTTTTTCCAACTAAACTTTCTTTGAAAGTCTTATATTTCAAGTATTTTTTGTTTATGTAGTATAAATATGTTTATGCAAAAAATAATCACCACCATGAATAAGGTGGTTGTTAAATCCTATTGTCATGGATGTCATTTGATTTGTTTAGTTTGAAGCCCCTATTGTGCATTATATGACATTTATCATTTTGGATCCTTTTTTGAATAATCATGAAAATAATTGTGAAATATTTTTTTATTTCTAATGATCACCAAATTATGAACCTAATTCATTTTTAGGATCATCAAATGTAATTTTTTAGTCATTGATGAGGTCTTGGATCTTATCCTTCCAAGTAAAACATATGTTCATAAAATGCCGTAATCCTTAGTGATAATCACAATAAGCATTCACATCATACCCTTTGGGTAGAGGTTGACTCAAATCAACATATATAAGATGAGCAAGAGATATAATATGACACTTTAATAGCTTTGGGAGTAATGAAATGGGAAACTTGAGTAAGTTAAATAGCTATTCACTCAACACCTTAGGTAAACTAATATGCTTAAGTATTTGTAATAGTGTATCAACCAATGTTGTTTGATTTTTATGTGAAATGGGTTTAGTTATACCTTGTTTATTTTTTATAAACCCTTGTCCTTTGTATCCATATTTTAGTAAATACCTAAGGCTAAAATCAGGTTTTCAAGGTTGCATCATAGGTTCACTTGTTTATTAGACTATTGCATGATGTTTGAATGGATTAGTATGCATGGGACATGTAAATAAATAAATGATGACTTAATTTTAATCATGCATGAAAATTTGATGTAATTGTGTATATTTCATGTCTATAAGTCTATCCTAATAATATGGTATAGTTTACATCATTTGGCATAATTTAACACGAAGTAGGTAATGTATGGGGACCCACAACAATGTTCAATGTTATTTGTCATAATACTTGTCATGAAATATTCTCAAATCCCTTGATGATCCTATGAGATGGTTCCAAATCTAAAGGTCTAATACTAATTAAGGATAGAAAATATATATTGCAATGTTGATTCCTAAATCATTGTCCACAAGAACGTGTTCTAATATCTTATTACAAACACACACTTGGATGTATAGTGGCAAACAAATATTTATAATATGTTGAGGTGGTAAATCCTCATTTTTGAAATATATATTATGTTCAATATGGTGATTATACATTATGTGTCAAGGTTGTTGTAGGTAATGTTCTCATAAAAATAACCTTGTAAGGTGGTGACTTGTGTAACAAGTCTAATACTGAAATTTTATTCATAGATTCATTCTATGTATTTAGGATTGTTGGCATATGATCATGTTGGTTTCCTTGATTGTGAGAGGGAAATTGTCTTGCTGAAGGTAAATTTTGATAAATGATATTCTTTGAGGACACCTCCTTACAACTAAAGGTAATATTTTTTGCATTATATGTTAGATTTTACATAATATTTGAGAAATCATCCAATGGTATGTCACTTGGTACTAGGGTATCATGTAATTCCTCATATAATATATCCTTGTAGATAGTAAAATCCTTTAGAAGTTCAAATATTGAAATATTAGGATACATGCCACCTGATTATCAATAAAGCCATTTTTCATGAGTTTAGGTTTAGACAACACTTTTTCTATCTTATTTCTTTCAACAATAGATTTTACCAAACAATTTACATATCAATCCACCATAAAAAATTATAAATTGGAATGCAAAATGGGTGATATATTAATTTGTATTGCACATATTGATAAAAAAATAAATCTAATTGTTTATAAATTGTAAATTTTATTTTTGAAAAATCATAAATCATAATTTTGTTTAAAATAACATAAAACCTTAAGCTATATAGGGTTTTTAGCTCAAAGATTAGGTTCACCAAAGGTTTAACCTTAAAATTCTAGGTTATGGTATCTAGGGTTAAGAATATATAAATGAATAAATACAAGGGTGATAAATAACAAAGTGTATGCCAAGATCTCTAGATCAATTAAATACACAAGTTTATGATAGGAATGAGTCAAGCATGTACAAAAAACAATAGCTACAATAAAATTAAATAAAATAAATGAGAATATTACATAAATAAGATAAGATCCAAAACCAATCTTTCTTAGAATAATAGCTCACTAAGAGATATGTACAAATAGTATTGGATGAGTAACTCCCCAAAGAAAGGTAGTTAGAGAGCCAATAATAGAAGACTAACTCCCATACCTAAAATAGTTGGTCAAGGATCATATTCATTTGGTCAAAATATAACTCCAAATACACCTAATTAAGTTTATCCATGAAAGTAGAAAAACTCTAAGGGAGGTAAAAATACCATAATAAATAAATACAGGAAAAAATAAAACCCCTACTCTAACACCCCTCCTATAAGCACAACTAAGGTGGGTAATGTAAAAAAAATGGGTCTCAGCAACTAGGCCTGATCAGGTACCCAATACAAATCAATCTCCCATAAAGTAGATAACAGGAAAAAATCCATAGGAAAAACTCCCTTCCCAAAAGAGAGACATAGAAGAAAGGAAGAGGCTAGAAGCCCCCCCTAAAGATGATGTTGTTGCTGATGTAGACCACACCCTAGTAAAAAATCATAGATGAATGAACTTGCTCTCAATGAAGGGTTTGATAAAGATATATGCAACCTTCTCTGAAGACTGGAAATATATCAAGTTGATGACTTGACCTTAAATAAACTCCTAGATAAAATTTATATGAATCTCAATGTGTTTGGTCTGCTAGTGCTAAACTAGATTCCTACGTATCTATATAGTGCTTTGGTTTTCATAATAGATGATGGTGGGATGCTTGGAAGGAATGCCAAACTTAGATAGAAACCCCTAAAACCAAATAGCCTCAGTAGTTGCATCAAAAACTCCCATGTACTCTACCTCTATGGATGATATAGCAATAGAATTTTTCTTCTAGGACAAAAACCCAAAGAAAAACTATAACCTAAAGTAGACATGCAATTTTGAGGATCAACAACCCAATTTGAATCTAAAAAACCAACCATGTCAACCTCTATGCTAAATCCATATTGAATCTTGAATATATAAAAGCCCTAAATGTAGTGAAGTATCCACTTGGTTTCTTTCTAGTGCAACTCATTGGGATATTACATGAATTATGAAACAACCCCTCATGCATATGAAATGTTAGGCATGGTATGAATCAGATAAACGAGGCTTCTAATAAGTTATCAATACTAAGTAGCATAAGTCAAAGGTGTAGAATAGTCAACCTCAAGTTTGAATCATGATGTAAAGGGAGTCAAAGATGGCTTACAATCAACCATGTGAAATTGAGTGAAAATATCAAGAGCATACTTGGGTTGTACAAGTGAAATCCCTAAATCAGATTGTGAAATATTGATGTTGAGAAAGTAATGTAGAAGACCCAAGTTGATCATGTTAAATATATCATGTAGAGCTATCTTCACCATTGTAATAGATGATAAGGAATTATAAGTGATAAAAATATCAACATAAAGAACTAGTATCAGTAAATAATCATCATACCACAAGAAGTATATATTGGGGTCTGAATGATACCTAGTGAAACTTGAAGTAAGGAGGAAGGAATATATCTTGGTGTACCAAGTTTTAGGGGCATGTTTGAGGCCATAGATGGATTTACTAAGTCTATAAACTAAGTATGAATCCTAAACAAACCCAAGTGGCTACTCCATATAGATCTCTTCCTCAAGGTCTTTGTAAATAAAATAACTCTTCACATCCATATGGTACACATCCCAACCATATGTTTCAATTATAGATAGTGTGAGTTACATCAAATTCATCCTTTCAATAGGTGAAAATGTCTTTGAGTAGTCAATGTCAGCTACCTATGAAAAACCCTTGGTGACCAATCGTGCCTTGTACTTATCAACTAACCCATATGCTAAAAACTTAGTCTAATATATCCACCTAAATCAAACCATATTCTCTTCCTTAGGAAGTGAATTCAAATTCCAAGTTTGATTTTTTATTAAGGAATAATATTCTTCCTACATATCACTATCCCACTCAGGTATGCTTAAAGCCTCTAAGAATGTCTATGGATCTAAAACTGAAGCAAATAAATAATGTGGACCGTGTATACACATAATATTTTCAAAATTTATCAATTAATAATGATTTATCTCTATTAGGAACCCATAGAGTCTCAATCTCTTTGAGTTCATGCCTTAAGGGGTGCACTAGAAAAGGTATGGGCAGACCATTAGTGATTTATAGGATTGTTGTCCCTTTACTACCACTTTTTATCTACACAACATTCTCTAAAAACACCACCCTAAGCTTTGTCTCCTCTATTACACCCTCCTCTAGTCATTTTATACTTTCATTAGCCCTTCCCTATCATAAAACCCTTTACAAATATTTATGTTACACTATTGGCCCTATTGACCCTGTACTATAATTGTGCCGACCTAAACCAAGACTTAAATTAATTTTACAAATTATGACATACATTCAATTAGGCCAACCTTTTCAACTAAACTTTTTGAAAGGTTTAGGGTTAGATTAATCTATATATATACATCCATTTCTATCATTTATTAAGGAAGAGAAGAAGAAGAAAAACATATTGCCCATCTACTTATCCATCATTCTACTTGAGGAGCATAGATTACGGTTTTAATACTTTCTTTGAAGATATGAATCTTATCTTGTGGATGTGTCTTTTAGATGCATAGATAGGTTATATAGCCTAGAACTATATTATCCTTGTTATCCTTACATACCACAACAACCTCTTACAAAGCACCTTGGCCAAGGGAGAGATTGAGGCTCGATAGGTTCATCTTTAATGGTAAGTATTCCTAAATTTGTTCCTCCTTTGTAAGAGTAGATAGATTTAACATTTTACTTCTCTCCCATGCATTAGGATTTTGTACACATTGACATGAGTATACAACTCCTATGCATATTTACTTTTTATATTCATTACCCCCACTTTGTTCTCTAATATTTGGTGAACACTAGATTAGACTTTGCTTTGCTTTTATCATTTACATTTGTGAATATGAAAACATAAGATCTAGTTAGGGTTATTGCATAGTTTTGCTTGATTAGAGGCTTTGAAACCCTCCCTAGTGATATTATTATGGTAAGATATCCCTTGGATAGGTCTAGTAGATCCATATTTGTCATGAGCTAAAATATTTAATGTATCAATAATTAGAAGTGTAGGTAGGATTTATCTTCTCTGAGCTAAGATTGATTTATAGATCAATTGAATTTCCCTTTGCATAAATTTTGGTGAACCCATTGTGAATCTGACCCTTACAGGTTTTCTTTCATGTCATCATGTTATATTTTCCTATATTTGTAGTATTGTATTAAACCAATTAGTATAGTTCTAACTTTATGTGCATAGGTTTAACACATAGTCACTTCAAAATGACTTTATTTTATCTATGCGGGTCTTTGCCAATTATAAGTTACTAAATCAAGCAATTTAGCATAGTATTCTTCTTTATCTCTAGATTGGCATAGATAGTCAAACTAGTTGAATCTATATATTATTCTCTTCTATCAAAATATAGGTTTGTAAACATAGTTGCACCAATGGACTCTATTCACCATTTCTTTTTTAGAAAACAAGGTTTTTCAAACTTGGTCAAACAAATTGACCCAGTTAGCATAATTTAGAAGTAGCATTTGAGCATCAAAAAATAAAAAATTTAAAGTACAAAATGTCTTCAATCCCGTCAAGGTTCCTGTAGAGTAAAAATTTACTCTACGTTGCATTTTATTTTTCAGTCGCGTGCTGTAAAATTTTGCTATTGCATTCTTTGGTCAGAGATGGCAAATTCATGAAACAGAGCACGGGCTCTATTTTTATTTTGATTAATTTTTGCCTAAGTGTTGAAGTCAAGTAGAAGTTGACAAGTGTCATCAATCAAGGCATCCTTTCTTAAGGAAACTACAAAGCATCATCATCTAAGGCACCTTCTATATGTTTTATGAGTTGGTCAAAATGTGCCACGTGTCTCATAGTAGCTCAGCAAAATGCACCAAGTGTCATCATTCATAGTTTCATATCAACACCCATCAAGATTAGGTGGAAAGTGCCTAGTGGTAGTCCCAAAAGGTCTCAATGTTACTTTTCTAAAAGTGATGGAAGCTGCCATGTACTCCAGCAAAAGAAAGTGGAAGCCACCACGTGTTGCGGTCTGAATTATCTTCATCTTTGCTTTGCTGATATAGCAAAGACTATGGTGGGTCCCAAGTTTTGTTTCTTAAGTGAGAAGAAGCTGCCAGGTGTCACTGTCTATGTAAATGTGAAATGAGACCCAAATTGTTTCTAAAAAGGCAACTACAAGCAGTGGAGATCACTACGTAACCCAGGTAAGAGAAGCAGAGATTGCCCTGTGTCTTTTAATAAACAAGTAGAGATTGACACCTATCCCAGTGTCCCTATTAAAATAAATGTCATGAATCTTATTATCTTTTAAGCTGTTGGAGTTTTGAGAAAGTGAATAGCAACAAGTGTCAAAGGTGGAACATGGTTGAGCAAAGACACAAAAGAGTATAAGTTATGCAGAAGGTGTTGCGTGTCTTCAATAGGTGTTGTGGAACATGACAAGTGTTGACCTCTAGTGTTTGCTAAATTAATTAGAGGAAATTGGCTAAGTGTCACCTAGCATTCAAGAGAAGGGAGTATCCTGCAATTTGTTTCAGCCAATGAACTGCCAAAAGATGAAGCATTCTAGAATCTATAAGATATCTTCTATTAGACACGATTAGTTAGGGAAGATTTGATTTAGGCCATTATATTGGGAACAAGTAAACAATCTGGAGTGGATTTGACACTATAAATAAGGGTACAGAGATCTCTAAAGAGGATCCATTATCAGAGAGAATTTTTGAGAAAGAATTATTGTAACAAGTTTAGACTTTCTAGAGCTATGGCTAAGTAATATCATTTGATTTTGTCTCATTTTATTGAGTTGAAAGGTTTATATGATTGTACGTGTTTCTAAACCTTTTGTATGACTGGAAGATTCAAATAATAAGATTGAACCCTATGCCTTTGTTGATATTATTTGTGTCATTTGCAAAAGTAGTCTAGACTATAGATTTTCTAGAGCTGTGATTAGGAATGTCATTTACTTTTGTCTCATTTTCTTGAGTTGGAAGGTTTACATAGTTGTACATGTTTATGCGCCTCTTATGTGATTCAAAAATTCAAATAAGAAGATTGAACCCTATGCCTTTTTTGACATTTTTTGTATCTCAACAAAAGAAGTCTATGCTGTGAGCCTCTGTTTATATTGTTTCAATATTTTACATTGATCATGCACTTGTTTGATCTTAAATGTAAATGAATCCTACATATAGTCTCACTATGCTCAAGATTAAGGTCGAATTACATCTCAGGCACATCACCATAGATTATATTTTCTTTCTTGCATTATGTTTTTGATTTAAATTCATGTCCCTTTTCCTAGTATATGCTTGATTTAAAGAAGAGCCAGCTTTTCTAAAATTTTGAGGTTGTTTCAAGACATAAGTCCCATATCTTGAAACTTCCCATTGTTGTTGATTAGAATCACGCACAATTTTAAATCATCAATAGTTTTTGGCATGCCTGGTGGGACAAATATTTCAAGGAATTGAAGAATTTTTGATGTGTTCTTTAGCCAACCAGCCTTTGGAGATTTTTATTTTATCAACATCAATGGTGACTCTGAGTTGAATCAGCCAGTTATGCAGTCTTGGTATCATCAAGAAATCACTATTTGGTATGTATAATTATGTTACTCAAAGTTATGGGTCTTATGCCCCTTCATATTTTTTTAATCAAGATTAAGTTGCTTATGGAATCACATCAAGCAACAAGGATGCATATGGTAATAAGTTTTGCCCTTCACAAGTCTGATATGACCAGCCTTAGCCTTGTCATGAGCCATATCAGTCTTATGCCCAATCTTCCCAATATGTTACTCAACCTAATCTCATTTCCACCTTCAAAAAAACATTACTGGGATATAAAAAATATATATTATAGCTTGACAATAGAAGGGGATGTGGCCAAGAAATTCCTAATCATGTCATCCATCAAGTAAGAAATGTAGTAGATATGATTAAAAGTGAATGGGATCCCATTGAAAGAGAAAATTGGCAAAGGCTTACATATGAGAGGTTGGATGTGTGTGTCTTGATTGAATTTTTAGAAGAGAAGCTAAACATTCATGAGAGACAGACCTACCAAGTCTATCAAATTGCATATTCACTACCACAAGTTTCATATCAGATATACGTAACCCCTATTCATGAGCCAAGTCAAACCTGTCAAGGTTATTTCCCCAATAATGTTGATTCTATGTTGGTAGCAAGGGAAGTGGACTCCAAACCCTCACTTTCCCCTCAAGTCCCTCTCACCCTTCCTCAAGAAGCTTTTTGTTTTTCATCGCAGCCTTCATACACTCCCCACTTCTATGATGATTCCTATGAGCTCCAAGAAAGACTCTTTCAAGAAAATCTAGCTAAGCAAGTTGAGGAATTAGAGGCAAAGATGAGATTGTTTAGAGAAAGAGAGATAGAGCTTTCAGACCTTAGAGAGGAGTCTACGCCAAAAAATACCTCCTCTACCAATCCTCAGATCTCTCAACATGATGTCCAAATTCTGAGTTGGAAGAGGGAAAATCATGAACCAGGTAGGGATCTTGAAGAAGATAAAATTGATACCTCTTCTCAAGGGAAAAGTTTTGGTCACAAGGTCATGAGTTGGAAACAAATAATGGAATCATCGAGCAGAAAGGAGGAGAAAGGTTTTCCTCAAAGCCTTGAAGAGGTTGAGGCTGTTCTCACTCATGATGATGATCAAGCAGAAGATCTTACATTTGAACACACCCCATCTACATCCCTCAAGAGAGCTTTCAAGCTACATCTGATATAGATGAAGTGATGGACAAATGGAAAGGAGAGGATAATTTGATTATAGCTAAAGAATTATCTCCTCTTCCACATATGTATAGCCATCATTCTTCTTATTTATCCCTTTTCAAAGAGGAATATATTTTGGAGGAAGCAGATAAGTATTCAGAGGAGTATGCTCAATTCATGGCTAGTCAAGAATATTTCATGAGCATAGATGAAGAAGAAATCACTATAGGTTACACTATTATTCAAGAAGGTTGTGAGCTGGCTTCAGATGAAAAATACAACATTGAGACTCAGATAAGTATGAAGAGGGGATGCAAGCTTTCAGACTTATCCTTTCAAGAGGTTGAAGTCATCAAGGAGGATGATCATGCAATGAAATCCAAGAATGAAACTAATCATGTTTTGAATGACTTGTTTGAAGTCATTGGGGTAGGTTACACTATTCTTCAAGAAGACTGTAGTTGGCTTCAGGTGGAGAAGGCAGCATTGAGACTCAAATAAGTATGCAAAATTATTGCAAAATGTCAAAATTGTTCTTTCAAGAAGTTGATAAAATTGAAGATGATATTTTTGAAGTAATCAAAGAGAAATATCATGAAATAGAACCCAAGCATGTGGTAGAAGGAGATAAGCCAAAAAATGATGTATGTCAAGAAACACCGGGTGAAGAACAAGAAGCTAGGACCGGGTTAAGCCAAGAGTCACAAGCCTCAGATCAAACTGTAACTATAGCAACTATATCAGTTTGGCCTCAATCCCTCAGCACCATAGAAATGCAAAAAAGTATGGTGCCTTCAACATCACAAGCTTCCCCATCAGCCTTGATTATAGATGTTCCCAGTTGCCCACAAGCCTCATTGAAAGGAGCAAAAATATAGCCAGAAGAAGAGACACCCAAGAAATGAAAGAGGGTGAAATTTCAATTAGCTTCAGAGGAGGAGATGGACACATCATAGCACCAATTATAGGGCACTGTAATTGCTCCTCAAGTAAGTACTACTCCTCCCTCTCCTTCTCAGTCTATTTCTTCTCCTGTTGGCATGATGACTTCAACTAGCTAGATGACATCCCCTGCCACTTCTGCCATTCCTATTTCTCACTTCATCTCATCTTTGCCACCTCAAGCTTTAACATTACCTTATTTTTCCCCTTATATTCCCAAGAAACCTTTCCCTCAGATTGCCCATAGCCAACAATTAGCTATTCAATATGGTCTTCCACAAGGACATCCTTTTGTGGGTGGGCACACTGCCTCTCCTTCCACCTTCTAGACCTAAGCAGATGCTGCTAGGAAGGCAAGGGAAGCCTAAAGAGATAAGAAGAATATTAAGGAGAATAAAGCTTTGGCTACACCCCATTTGTGGTCGCAATTTGACCCCATTCATCAGTAATTAATGGTGACTCATTTGTCGCCAAATGTCATAAAGCCAATGGAGCAAATGCAGCCAGAGGATTACATGATGAATGTAGTAGCCATTGACATGTCACTCTTCAGGCCACAAGACAAAGTTGAGCTACTAACAGAATCCACTTTTATAATTATTGAAGACTACTTGAAGATATCGAGAAGGCTATAGAAGATGGAAGTTGAGCTAGCCAAGGAAAAGGCAAACTGTAATAGTTTGACCTTAGAGATCAATAGTAAAAACAATGAAATGGAGAATCTGAATAAATAGTTGCAAAATACTATTTCTCTTCAGATGACCAGGTAGTTCAGGCCCAAAATGATTCTTTAAAGGTAGGGCTCACATAGGTAAAGGATGAGGTAATGACCCTTAGGCATGAAAAAGCAGCATTACAAGAAAAGAGTGAGGAGTGCCTATTATAGGTTACCCAATTGCAATAAAATCTATTAGCTGAATAGAATAACGCTACGGTCATAATAGCCCAATTTCACTCAAAGCAACAAAGAGCAGCCTAATTGACACTAGAGCTGGCAAACAAGCCAAAGAGTGTCAGAGTATTAAGTCTAGTAAGGGAGCTATATGAATCCATGTGGAAGAGAATCTCTTTGGAGATTAATCAGCTCAGGCCTTCTCTCACCTTTTTGCTAAATGCATAGGAATTATGCAAAAAGGTGGAGAGTTCAGTTGTAAATACTCTGGCTATAGTCTTTGAGAGAGTAATAGACTCATAAACATTACTGCAAAAGCTTTATGATGCAGTAGATGCAACATTGTCAGTAGTAGGAATCAATGATAGAATGGTTGATGCCAAGCAAGTAAATGAGGTCCTCAGTTGTAATTCCTTAGCCAATAGTTGCAAGGAGCTTCTAGATGTCATGAAGGAAGGAATCAATGAAATGAAGTAGCATGTTGAAGATTTGGTACAATTAGGTCTTCCCTCTCCATTTATTGATGACAATATCATGTTGATGGTAGAAGAAATTAAACCATTGATGTTGGCCAAATAGAATGATCAAATAGTTTTGTAGGATCTCAAGGATGATTCATCAGTCCCTAAAATAGAAGCTGTCTTGGTTCCTGTTTCCCATCTCAAATTCAAATTGAAGGCTACTATTCAAATTTTGCAAAATTTTTCACACAAGGATATCATTAACCTTGATTTAGCCTTCAATGAATTGCAGAACAAGCAAGGGTTATCTGATGAAGAGTGGTCCACCTACTAGACAACATTGTTGAAGTTATGATTTTGAATTTTTGATCTAGTGAGAGTCAT
This sequence comes from Torreya grandis, assembly GCA_037957365.1. NCBI lineage: Eukaryota > Viridiplantae > Streptophyta > Pinopsida > Cupressales > Taxaceae > Torreya > Torreya grandis. The sequence goes on along the minus strand of JARHVA010006254.1, from coordinate 170,502 downwards.
GGTTTCTTTTTGAGCAGGCCTAAAATTCCTCAAGGTTGCCAGTAACTATAGAGTAAAAATTTACTCTACGTTGCATTCTATTTTTTAGTCGTGTGTCATCAAATTTTTCTTTTGCATTCTTTGGTTTGAGATGGCAAAGTCATGAAATAGAGCACATGCTCTATTTTCCTTTTGATTCATTTTTGCCTAAGTGTTGATGTCGAGTAGAAGTTGACAAGTATCATCGATTGAGGCATCCTTTCTCAAGGAAACTTCCAAGCATCATCATTTGAGGCACCTTCTATATGTTTTGTGAGTTGGTCAAAATATGCCACGTGTCTCATAGCGGCTCAATAGAATGTGCCAAGTGTTGTCATCTATGGTTTCATATCATCACCCGCATTTCATATCTTTCCAATGAAAGGTTTCAAAAGCTAAGTATCAAGATCAGGTGGAAAGTGCCAAGTGGCAGTCATGAAAGGTCTCAATGTTGCTTTTCTAAAAGTGACAGAAGCTGCCATGTACTCTAGCAAAAGAAAGTAGAAGCCACCACATGTTGCGATCTAAATTATCTTCATCTTTGCTTCACCAATATAACAAAGACTATGGTGGGTCCCAAGTTTTGTTTCTTAAGTGAGCGAAAGCTGCCAAGTGTCATTATCCATTTAAATGTGAAATGAGACCCAAATTGTTTCTAAAAAGGCAACTACAAGCAGCAGAGACCACCACGTGTCATCTTCCACAGGTTTCTAAAAAGGCAACTACAAGCAGCAGAGATCACCACATAACCCAGGTAAGAGAAGCAGAGATTTCCCTATGTCTTTTAATGAAGAAGCAAAGATTGACACCTATCCTAGTGTCCCTGTTAAAATAAATGTTGTGAATCTTATTATCTTTTAAGCTATTGGAGTTCTGAGAAAGCAGATAGCAACAAGTGTCAAAGGTAGAACATGGCTGAGAAAAGACACAAAAGAGTATAAGTTACGTGGAAAGTGCAACATGTCTTCAATAGGTGCTGTGGAACATGACAAGTGTTGACCTCTGGTGTTTGCTAAAGTAATAAGAGGAAATTGGTTGTGTCACCTAGCATTCAAGAGAAGGGAGCGTCTTGCAATCTGTTTCAGCCAATGAACTGCCAGAAGATGAAGCATTCTAGAATCTATAAGATATCTTCTGTTAAACATGATCAATTAGGGAAGATTTGATTTGTGCCATTAGATTGGGAACAAGTAGACAATCTAGAGTGGATCTGAGACTTAAATAAGGGTGCAGAGATTGCCAGAGAGGATCCATTATCAAAGAGAATTTTTGAGAAAGAATTATTGTAACAAGTTTAGACTTTCTAGAGTTGTAGCTAAGTAATATCATTTACTTTTTTCTCATTTTCTTGAGTTGAAAGGTTTATATGAATGTAAGTGTTTCTACACCTTTTGTATGACTGGAAGATTCAAATAAGAATATTGAACCCTATGCCTTTGTTGATATTATTTGTGTCATTTGAAAAAGTAGTCTAGACTATAGATTTTTTAGAGTTGTGATTAGGAATGTCATTTGCTTTTGTCTCATTTTCTTGAGTTGGAAGGTTTACATAACTATATGTGTTTCTATGTCTCTTATGTGATTGGAAAATTCAAATAAGAAGATTGAACCCTATGCCTTTATTGACATTTTCTGTATCTCAGCAAAAGAAATCTATGTTGTGAGCTTCTATTTCCATTGTTTCAATCTTTTACATTGATCATGCACTTGTTTGCTCTTAAATGTAAATGAATCCTACATATAGTCTCACTATGCTCAAGATTAAGGTTAAATTACATCTCAGGTGCATCACCATAGATTAGATTTTCTTTCTTGCATTGTGTTTCTAATTTAAATTCATGTCCCTTTTCCTAGTAAATACTTGATTTAAAGAAGAGCTAGCTTCTCTAAAATTTGGAGGTTGTTTCAGGACGCAAGTCCCATATCTTGAAACTTCCCATTGTTGTTGATTAGAATCAAGTGCAATTTTAAATCATCAACAGTTCCTTTCTTTCCCTCTTTATCATTTCAATTCATATTTCAGCACTATTTTTCACAAGTTTACAATCTATAAAACTACATCCCTACAGCCAATAGGGTTGACCTAATCAACACAGTTATATTGCTTGTCTTTTGTCTAGAAGACATAGTCAACCTATTCAACTATGTTCTTATAGACCTTGCTTCAATAAAATATCAATAACCTAGTTGACACTATTATGTACTATTTGCATACAATGTTGCCTAAACTATGTACTATTCTCAAATCAAAGAATTAAAATTTATTTACTAGTAATTAATTCACCTTTCCTTTTTAGTTATTTGCATGCTTAGAGTAACTCACATAGCTTTAATAGGTGGTTTTTCAAATTACCATTTTATTTACATTGTTTGTCTTTTTTCACACACTACCAAATCACTTTACATTCAAAAAACATTAAACATTTGTTCTCCCAAGGCCTACCTACTTGGATTTAATCACCAAGGGAGGAGCCAACTTGATTTTATTGAAAAGTATAAATATGTGGTTGATGGTATATATTGGCAAAGCACCCAACACCCTTATCACTATGGGATTGTGAAGGGAAGGGTTAGGCCCCAATACCAAGCTATTACCATTACCAATATAGATCCCTTTTAGCCCAAACATCCTAAAACCAACCTTAGATTGATTTATAGTTCCCTATTTCAGCCAAATTTCCTATCACATTAAAATTATGCTTTATTAAAAATTAAGAACACTTAGGAGGACCAACTAGTTAGCATTTACTTTCTATTTGATGCTCGATTCTTGATTATTATGTGTTTATTTAGAACCTTGCATTAGACATCATTGGTGCAAGGTTTGTGTTGTGTATTCCAATTGGGTCAATCATATTGATTTAATTTTTTGTGTGATTACTTTCATTTTGCTTCAAATTATCTTGCCCTATTTTAGAACACTGTCATTCTAGTTGATACAGTCTCTTAAAGACTATTTAGCTTCTGTATTCAATAGTACATAGTTGACCTACATGAATGTGTATCCTTATCTTCATGTTCAATACCCTATTCAGTAGTACACAATCAACTTGCATGACTTTTTATCCTTATCCCTCTATTATGTTCCCTAGTTTATAGAACATAATCAACTAGTTCAACTCTTTATCTTATTTTCTAATTTTGTCTTTGCATCACTCCTTTTATCCTCTTTCTCTAATCATTAACTTCTTGTTTGAGGATAACCTAGAGTTTAAGTCAATTTCTATGATGAGATTTACCAATCCAATTAGGTTTCCACACAAATAGTTTTTGGATTCCACTTTAGATGAAAAAAATGTGCATGTGGCCATTGGCACTACAAATTATAGGACTCTTCCTCATTCATCTTCGATTCATAACTCTCTTTTACTATTATAAGATTAATTATAATTAGATTACATACTTGAAATTATTTTATTCATTAATTATTTTCGTCAACATATGGGAAAATACCCTTTAACTATTTACAATCTTATAATAAGTGGTCAAGTAGAAGAACCCCATTCACCCTCCCCTACATTCTCTCACATATTTGGTGGAGATACCATATTTACTTATCAACCTCTCCCTTCTACTTTAAATCCTTCTCATATTATGACCTCTTCTTATTTTATTTATTTAACCTCCATGCCAAGTATCTCTACTAACATGGTAGGTTCAACATCTAGTGGGCCTTTTCCAAGACCCCTCCTCAATCATTTCACTAGTGCACCATTTTTTACTAAAGGTAATCATGCCACTAGTGTTTAGTTTTCTTCTGATTCCCATCCTTCTACTAGTGTATCTTTTTCTCCACATGCTAATCATGTCACTAGTGCCTCTTTTTCTACCAACGCCTTTCACACCACTAGTGTCATGCATGATACTTCTCATAGTGTAACCCAAGACACTAATATCAATGTTAATGCTTTACATGTTGTGTAAACTAGTCAAAATACCACTCAAACCCATCAAATATTATTGAAAACTCTTAATCAATTGAATTAATTTCAAACTAATAATTTGTATCAAATGATGAAAATGTATAATCATCTTATTCACCTTCAAAATAAACCTCAATAGGCTCTATGGGGAGCTTAAAATCAAAATGCCCTCCTACCCCGCTTTAGGGATTCCCATGGCAACCTCATTCCTCAACCACCTCTTGTTAACAAAATTATCAAATGTCTTCAAAATGAACCTCTTACACCTAAAATTTCCAATATAGACATAGGATGTATCACACATATCATTAGTTACAATGGGTCAACTAATCCTACCTTACATTTAAAATTGTTTGGTAATCTCTACAAAGATTGGGTTAAATTAAACACTTTTGCTGCTACCAACATATTATAAAAAACACTCTCTAGAGATGCTTTAGATTGGTACAATAAACTCAATTCATATTCTATCACTATTTTATAAGATCTAGTTAATTCCCTTGTATAAGAGTTTTAAACTAATAACCTCCCTAAAAACACCTTGGCTCACTTTATCAATTATAAGCAACTTGAAACTAAAACAACATAAGCTTTCACCAAATGGTGGAAGACCTTATTTGATAAGTGTGATCATAACATGATAGATGATAATATATTTCATTTATTCACTAATTCTCTTCATCCCAAGTTTTATTATCAGATTAGGACTCTCTCTCTCCAAGAACTTTTGAAAAATCCCTCGACCAAGCCAAATGCCAAGATTTCTCATACATCAATTTAAGCCATCCCAATCTCTTATGGCACTCATATGCTTCTTAATAATAAAAATCATCATGCTACCAATGATGGTGTCATCAATTCTAATGATACCATTCACAATATTCAATCCATTTTTCCCAATAATGTTATGGAGTAAGTTTCCCCTCTAAACAACGCCCCTAATCCTCAATTTTACCAAATAAACAACATTAATGTTCATAAATCATTATCCTTATTCAAACTCCAAAAGAATATAAAAAAACTTATACCACAAGATCTTGACCCACTCATCCTATGAAATCATGGTACGATCCAAATAAATTTTGTTGGTTTCATGCAAGTTGGGGCCACTTTCATGAGAATTTTAGGAAATTATGTAGTTTAGCTATGGATTTCCTCCTTAGATCAAACATTGATCACAATTCACTCATTCATAAATGACAAAAATCCTATGATATATCCTTTAGAGCTCATGAAACACAAAACAAAAATAAAGATTTAAACTAGGCTAATTCTCATCTTGCCATCTATAGAGACCCTCTTCCTAATCATCAAGATAATAATGACAAGCCTAATCCTTCCACCAACAATGTTAAAATCATTATAGACCAAACTCTCAAAGAGAATGTGGTAAATATGACTAATATGTGAAGTGTAGTTGATTTCATTGATTCTCATACTACACACATGAACTGAACATCTCAAACATTCTATGTTATCCAATATTTTTCCCCATCTTATCTAACAAAGTTGGGTCAAGAGGACCTTATCTCTTTCTAAGAACTAATTCCAACACTTAAATTGGATAATACCTCTCACAATATTTATACAATTCACCCAAAATCTATACCCATCCACAACATTGCTCCAATTCCTAATTACATTTCTTCAAATTAATCACTAGACATACCCAAATCAACTATCCCATCATCTAAAGATAATCAATTTGTATATAAACTAAATTAATCACATCTTATCAACACAATTTTTAATGCACTTCTACTCCTCCTTTCCAGGAGCTCTTTCAACATTAAGTGCCTCTATCTAGCAGCCCCCCCATGGGTTATGATGAATGTGACCCTATCGTATAAATTAATAATATCCCATCTCAAATACCCTTTTTTGAACTCATGTGAACTTATCTGTGTCATCACAACTACCTAATTCAAATCTTATTTGAAATGAACATCCCTCATCCTCCCCTAGTAAAACATGAAGCTACATTATCTAGGTTGTAATATAGTATCTTACAACAATGTGAAGAGACGTCTATACATGTTAACTAAATAATGGACACTTATCTTTCCCTAAAATTCCCTATTTCTTCCATGATCCTAGATGAGATTCTACTTTGTGTGTATGATCCTTCACTCTTTATAAGCATTAAAATTAGTGATATCCAAGTTAAACATGCTTTGATTGATGAGGGTTCTAGTACTTTTTCACCTCCATCAACTTTATTAAAACTCTAGGATATTCTAAGTGTAATCTTAAGTCCACACGTAGTACATATTAAGGTTATGTTAAAAGTAAAATGCCTCCTTTAGGTTGTATGTGGCTTCCTATTACCATCCCTCTTATCACCATTTGAGTGAAGGTTATGATATTTAACTTTCCTCTTTCCTACAACATTTTACTTGGTAAACTTTGGACTCATTGCATGAGGCTCATTGCCTCTTTTGCCTACCAATGTGTCAAGTTTCCCCACAATGGTGTTATCTATAGGATTCAAGGAGACATCAAACCCTTGGAATTTTGAACAATTCCAAGAATGTGGTATATTAAAAATTCCATCCTTTGAACCCTTTCTAAGTGTTCCATTCATATAATCTCAATATTTCAATTTTCCCATCAACTCTATGTGAAGTTATCATAGTCACCCTGAACTCATCAGGAACATACCACCTAACCTCTTAGACTCTGGTGATGATGAGATAGATGAAATCAACCTTAAGATAAAAACTTCATATTTATCCACTCATCTCATCACCTAGCTTCTATTGTCCTTGAACCCACATTCTCATCAGCCACATATTGATGATATACCCATCATCTTAATCAAGACTTAGAATTATATTCATCATGCCACTTCTGATGAGAAGGTCATACCTACCTACACCATCAACCTTCATACACCCAATCATCATGATGTTTATAAATTAGATGATCCATTTATATTATCTCTTATCTAGGATAGATATGTTGATATCCTTTTTAATCATTCTCTTTTTTTAGTATTTCCATTTGTCTTACCATATTATGTCTTATATAGTTCTTGTTGATAATTTTGACCTCACAAGTCAAATTGTCACCCCTACCATTCAAAACTATACATATCATGATAATTTGTCTTGTGAGTCAATAGTTTGGTCTATAAAAATCCTTTAAGTGATCATTAAAATCCATGATTATCAGGTCTTAGGTTGATTAGGTGAGTTAAGGTCTTATCCTTCATTTGTTGTATGCTTGTCTAGTCATTTCTTAGCCTTTCTGAGCCATTTTCAATGATGAGAAGATTATAGAGTGTCTTGTTGAGTGTCATAGAATGTGTCAAGGTCATTACATGCCTAAAATATGGATAATCAGGTTGATCACTTTCTAGACTAATTCCATGACTCCTTTCTATGTAATTCTAACCATTTTATGTATATCCCAAATAATACAATTATTGATTTACTTGATAGTAATAATATATCATTATTGGCCATATATTATTAAAGTATTATCCAATTAAAAAATAATTAATTAAATAATGGATTTCTTAGGTCTAATGGAAATTTTGATAAAAATGTATGATACACATATTGGTTGTACTTAGTGTGTATAAGCATGTCCCACAGATGTATTAGAAATGATACCTTGAGAAGGATCTAGAGCTAAGAAAATTACTTCTGCTCCAAGAATATAAGATTCCATAGGTTGTAAGATATGTGAATCCACTTTACCAATGGATTTATTAAGTGTACATGTTTATTTATGGCATGAAATAACTCATAGTATGGGTCTAGCTTACTAACCTCTAAGTACAATAAAAAATAGTTAGATCCATCCCATACATATTTTTCATTCTCCTTTTATCTTTCACTGATCAAAACCCATGCTCAACCTAATATCTCAAGCATATATCTAATGTTATCTGTCTAGGGGCTCGACCACCACCAATTCTATAGAATAGAATTCCAGATCGATAGGACGATCGATGTGAACTAGGTGCTCATTGATTTACCTTGTCGTATCCCATAATCATGGAAGAATGGGAAATAAATTTTATGGCTTTGATATCTTTGATAACATTAGAATAAACCCCATAGATTTGATCTATTTGAGGCCTTATATAGGCCAAGTTGTATTTGAACTAGTGTAGGCATATTGCCAATCCATTTACAGTTCATCCCCATTAGCCACTTAGGCATCGACCCAGGAACAAGAAATGGAAAGTCATTAGGAAACCTAATGAGTATTCTAATTACTTTCTTTCCTAGTATAATACCCCTAGGGGAAATTAAATCCTCATTACCTCCTTGAAAGAGAGATGTCCTAGGCCACTAGACAATAGGGGCCCACTTACTGTTATAATATTCAAATCCTTAAGAAATTGGTAAGGCTATGACACCACTAAATATTCTTTACATTAGTGGTGTCAGATTATTCTTGTATTGTTCATAAAATTCTCTAGTACATAAATCCTAAAAAAATCCTTTGCTTTTAGATACTGATAAAGATAAAAAGGAATTAGTTTAAGCCTCAAAATTCTTGTGGTATTGCTATAGATATAACTATTATTTTGAACCAAAATATGGAATAATGATCAAAAATAACATATTGAGTAAATGCCTCTTATAATATTGCTTACAATATCCCCCCTCTATATCACTATATTATGAAATTGATATTTGTTTTGGATGAGAACAATATCCCCCCATTTCTTGTTGAATCAAGTACTCATTTATTCAAAGTGGAAATTCACTCATGGAACCCATACTAATAGTTGGTCCTCTGGACCAACACATATGATAGAGTACACATGTATATCATATTTTCTACTCTATTTATATAATCTTATCTATCATTGAAGATTGAATATAATTTTGCATGAGAGAGACTAGTTATGCCCTATATATGGGGTAGGTTGGTTGGAAAGAGTGTTGAATAATGAAGATATTATTAATATTACCAGATGGGATGATCAAACCTTTCTTTTATTAGTTGACCTCAACCCCCATACATATAGATAGGGTCTAACTATGATCAAGTGTTGATTTATCACCCCACACCCCATATAGAGTACTCTAGTCAGAGTCACCCCTATATGGAAAGAGTTTTGATCTGACCTATGGGCCTAATCAGATATGGCAATGGGAAAGGGTGATAATCTCTATAATGGGGTGTTCAACCTAGTAGTTATATAGAGAGGGGAGAGTTGGTAGGTGATAGGATGATGAGAGTGAGCATAGAAAACCCATCTCCTAATGACTCATGTTATTTTATTTCTTAGTTGAGGTTGAGTGCATATTAGTCACTAGGATGGTCATCAAAAACTAATTTGGTGATCTGAACAATCGAAATTCATGCTTCTATTGGATCCTCTTTAGATGTTGCCTAGTAGGTTTTGATAGTATTTGATAAGTAATAAGCTCAATTCCATATTTATTCACCTAATAATATATTTTAGAGACTTATTAACACATTTGACAACATTTTAATCAGAGCTCCTTGGTGGAAATAGCCTTTTTAGTGTAAAAATAGGCCTTTTTGAGGCATTCATTTTGTTTTTTAAATGATTGTAAGGAAAGAATCTTATAGAATTCATTGGGTCCTCATAGGGTCATATTAGTGGTTTTTAGGAAGTTTTAGGTGAAAAAATGGAAAAAACCAACTTTTTTCCTATATTGACCTTCTTGGTAGCTCTAGAAACGTAGTTTTCAAATGCTCGGTACGGATAGAGGAGAGAGAGTTAGGATATCAAAATTTGAAAATTGTTAGTGGTCTAAGTAAGATTGAAATTAGTGTCATTTTTTCATTTATTTTTATCTTCATCTTTATGTAAAATCACTAAGAGTGACATAAAGTCACTATAGCGTATGCATCCAAGAGGGGTTTGTTCTTGGGCATGTTTCTCAATCTCAAAAAATAATTGAAAAGATGGTATTTATAACATAAAACCACGTTTATTTTTCTATCTTTCTAAGTGGTCTCTTAGGTTAGTTTTGAAGCAAAATATGAGTTGTTAAGCAAATGTTTTCATCTAAAAATGTTATAAATGGATTATATAATTCATGAAACACATTTTTAATCTAAGTAAGGGTTCATAAGTTTCCATTATGAGTGTATCTCCTCTGAGAGGGTTTAGGTTGAGTGTATCTCTTTAACAAAGTACAAATCCATTTATTGAGCTTGGTTTCAATGATCAATATGCTATAAGATGAGGTTTGATAACATGATATACCTCCAAACATTTCATAATATATCAAGATTAAGAATGTACTATTAGATGGTGAAGTGAATATTGACCGTGACTCATGCATAATGAGAACCTACAGTCATGAATGAACTATCACAACCAATCAGGTTTCAAGGTAACTTTCTTATTTGAAAATATTGGGAATTGAAATGATTTTTGCTTATTTATATATAATATGGATGTGATTATAATATTAGTAACGTTGAATATCAAAGGGAATATGACACATAAAGCATTGAAAATTTATCCACTATTTGTACAAAGTGTAATATACCTATAATTGTCTTTCTATTGGTTTGAATAATGGAGCTAAAAAAGAAGATATAACCTAAAAGAGGTAATTGGAGTTGAGGAGATCATAATGAATAAGTACAAGTAACCTATGCCAAATCTATAATATTTTAGGTCATGTAACAAGGGGACAAAAATGCACCTTCAGGCTTGCAACATTGGTATGCACCTACAAGCACCTTAAAGGAGGTTATTCATGTCAAGACAAAGATTTGGTCCAATTTCAAGTATCCTACTAGTAAAGGTTTATTTTGAAGAGATTGAAAGAGCCTAAGATGGACCACAAGCCCATATACCATGCACACAACCTTTATCCATGTTCATTTCATGTGTTTTAGAATGTCAACCTATAGGTGGTCCCCATAAAGTTCCAAAAGTGTTGTCAGATGGAGGTTGACAAGTTTTGAGGCCTTCATGAAGTGTGATAAGTTGCATGATAATCAAAAATGAATTCATGAAGTGAAGGGCAGACTTGAGATTTGTTTGCATTTGTTGAAAGAATAATTTAGGGACAATGTACCTTAATCCCTCTAAATAGTGACCTCGTCCTTATTTTGATATTTTTCAAGATGAGGCTCTTTGAGGTGTTAACTGATATGAGGCTTCCTTTATGTAATCCAAGTGTAAGGGTAGTGTTTTGGATTAACAAAAGGTTAGTTGGTCCAAGGGATGGGATGATATGTGACTCTCATTCTATGCATTTTTTCACTATTCTATGCTAATATTTACTGCAGTGTTGTAAGTCCAAGTAACTCTTCAATAGGTTGAGATGCAATGAAGGCCTAAAGAATGGTAAAGGACTCCCTTTGAATATAGTTGGAACTATGGTTCCATAAGGTATAATAAAAAATGTATAATTCTTCCCATAAGTTTCCCTTGATCACAATAATGAATACCTATAGGTTGGTTGCAGGATGGCATTATAAGTTGAATACAACATGACATATTGTTCTAGATACAAAACATGACCTGAGTGTTGTTCAAACATTAAATGAGACCAAGAGGTTTTAAAGGGAACTTAGACCTATAGAGACTATGTTTTGAAACCTATAGGTGTATCATGGTAGTAACCTAGAGTAACCTATAGGTTGGTTTTAGGATGACAGCATATAGGCATATGACATGTTGGTCTCATCACAAGCTTTCAAACACAAAGTGAATTTAATGAGTTTGGAGGTAAACACTATAAAAAGAGGAAATGATTACAAGTTTAAAGATTTATTATATTTATCTTTGACCAACTTGTTTTTCACCACAAAATTTAAGGGTAATTCACCTCAGTCTGTATAATGATACATTCAAACACTCATAGTCAAGATCATTAGCTATGGTCTAAATTGGTATGAAAGGAAAAGGATTTCAATGTCATGAATGGATGAATGAAGTTTAAAGAGTGATTATAAGGTATATTATGGTTATCATCTACTTTATCACCCTCATGATTACTCATTATCTGTACACTTCCTATAAATCATTCACCTACAACCACTTAAGGTACAGTCATATTCCTAATTACCATGAAAAGAGAAACATTACGGTATATAAGTGGTGAATAGTTATATGGAGTAACCAATATAATGAATGAGTTTGAAAATTTCATGAAAAATTATTATTCAAGATAAAGCTCCAGGGTTTCAATCTCAAGATGAACACACTTACAGTACTGTACACATCTACATTCAACATATGATTAGATGTCAAGGTAAGTCATAGGTTATTGTTTGAAATATTGGTCATATGAGTAATTCATTGATACTTATTCAATATAACCATGTTCTATAAATATATAAACACTCACATAAGGATATAAATTATCACTTACAATAGTCTAAAGGATAACTACAATCATCATGACAGTCATAAGGAGTTTGCATATGGTTTGGTCTATGAAATAAGTTCTATGATCAAGATGTTGATATGAATGAATGTTTTTAAATAATAAATAATTGAGGGTTTAATTCACCTATAAAATCATTATGAAACCCTATATATATATAATACCTAGTAAAATATTCATATCAATCAAACACCTAACTACAGCCATCTCTATTGAGAGGCTTAACAGATGAAAGAATGTTTAGTGAAGGATATGTTCCATAAGAGGTAGGGAATATTATGGATATTAAAGGTATTAATGGTGTTAATAACCCTATTTCACTAATTATATGACTCATTAAAACTTCATATACATCCTAAAATAAGAAATCACCTACAATTAGCCTAACATGACACCTACAACCATCAAACATAGTCAAGTTTTTGAGCGTAGATAATGGAATGAGGACATAGTATGCAATGAGTTGTCACAATTAGAGAAATATTTAAAATGGATAAATTTAATTAGTTCATAAAGGGTCATATTATATGGATCCTTTAACTTATGAAACATAGTCATAACACATAGTTGTAACAAACCCAGTCAAATTCCTTAATAGAGTTTGTTATGAAAGAGGAGACTGTGATAATTTTGATAAGTTTCATGATAGTTTGGGGTATATAATATGAGAGAAAGACTTAAATATTATTTCCAAATAATGAATAAGTCCCAATAAAATGTCTATCTATAGGTAGGGTGTTTTGGGGAAAGCATTATAGTCACAAATTGACTGTATTCTAAGCCTACCAAGAGAAAAGTGAATGTTTAAGGGTTTTGGTTAAGGTTGAGATAATTATTATGACTTGAGTGTATTAAAAAATTATGATATACATATATATATACTTGAATAATAATGAAAAAATTTAAATAAGAGTTCTATATGGACAACTTACAACCATGATTGAAAAACCCTACACACAGTCACCATTAAAAGTCTGCTTTATAGTTTTTGATGTTTGAAGGTGCTAGAAGGATCATCTAGACAAAAAACTTTGTAAATAGGGTCCTCATGACCAAATAAACACCAGAATATCACTTTTTCATGATAAAATAAGTAAAATATCCTTTTTTATCTCAAAGGTAGGTGACTTTTAGGCAAACAAGAATGTAAGCTATGGTGAGAATTTGGTCCAAGGGTTGTTATAGGTATTGGAAACAAAATGTGGAACTTTGATATGGTGTATTAATTTTAATTTAGTTTGAAAAAACATGGATAAATCCTAGGAAACTTGAGAAACCACTCAAAAGTGGTGTTGAGTGGCCATTTTCAATTAAACCCAACTAGCCTAGACTAGGCCTAATGCCTAAAGGAGGTCTAATTTCATTTTTTACACTAAATTAGCAGTAAAAATCATTAAAACATGTTAATGGGGATTTATTAGGTGTTTTAAATATTTTGGTTTTTAGATAACTTCATGAAGTAGTCATTTTTTGTCTTAAGACCATCACAGGGTGCACAGAATGCCTAGAAGGGCTTGATAAACCAATTTTGGATGTTCACATCATCTAGGAGGTTTATCATGGACCTCAAGGATATAGTGGAAGTTAAAGGGGGTATTTAAATTCCATTTTTTGGAATTTTTTCATAGGTTAGACATCACAATTTTGTGAATAATCCTTAAGGGTGAAAACTATCAAAAACCCTCTTAAAACTCTAGTTTGAACCTATTTTAAAAGATTGAGTTGTAAACCTAAAAAAATTCCATAGTTTCATAATGAAACCTATAATATGTTATATTATACTCTCATATGGTTCTTCACATGAATTTTTTATGTACCTTCACTTATACAAAATAGTACAAAAACTATACTTTTCCATGTTTTTGAGGTAAAATGGGTGTTATGATGAGTGTGGAAGGATGCCAATTGATGGGGAAGGTATATTGAGACATTTTTTACCTTTCCAAGCTCATAAATATATAATAAATTAGCCATTAGTTCCCAAACTATTCAATCCTTTTGGACCAATCATAAAATGACTCAAAAAGGCAAGCCTTCCAAACGCCATTTCATGGTTTTAGTACCTCCACAATGTTCTAGACCACCAAATTTGACATTGATTTTTTTGGGAGTATGGTAAAAGTGATTTTTTTTTTTTAAAGGTTTCACACTTGTGTGATCTCCCAGCAATAATATTTCTTTTTCTAGGGCTAAAAGGGCTAATTAGGCCTAATTCTAGTGAAAGAATGGGCTAGGAAACATATCTACACTTGGAGTTTGGCCACAAAATTTTGTATGGATTTGTAGGATTATAAATGGTACCTATAAAAATTCTCATTTTCTCATCATCACCTTTATTTTATTCCAGAAAAGGAGCTTTGTAAAAAAAAAGGCTACAAGGAATTCATAAAAAATACATAGTTTTGGTGTCAAATCAAGTTTGATTTAGTGGTTTATTGACTAATTCACATTTTCTTAGGTATGGTATGCTATTAATAAGCCTTAAATGGTGGATATATTTAATATTTAAGCAATCTTAAAGAAATATCCACTTTTTCCTTCTATGCTTAGTATAAAATGAAAGATTTAAGGAGTTAAGAGGCTAAATGAGTGCATATAACCTATCATAAGATCTTAGAAAGTTATTAAATTATATGATATTCCAAATTGTAATTATAAAAAGTCATAGTAAGGTTTAAAATTAAATAATAAAATTTTGAAAGGGTCTACAAGCTCAAATAGGACTCTATCTCTCTCTTACACTTCATTTGAAGACAAAGTCAAAAGGAGTTGAATAAGTCTAATAAAAAACTTTTTCCAGCTATTAATGCATAATTAATGATCCTGTATAAGGTTTAAAATGAATAATTTGATGTAACTGAAGTCCTAAATCCATGGAGGGAGACTCATTCTTCAAGAAAACATGAAGGCTAAAATCTAGAGGTTAGAGTAGGAATCTAGGCACTCTCCAAGTGTTCTAAGATTGACTAAACATTATGACAAGTCTTATAAGCCCCAAAAACATTTGAAACTTTCTCTTACAATCCACCCTATTAATTACCAAATTTTTAGAGCATGAATAATGGTATGTAGCACTAAAGGAGGAGTATTTGACCAAGTTTGAAGTCCCTTACTTTGGGGATGTTTTATCTCCAAGCATTTCTTTGCTATATGAATTTATTTTTTCCAAAATGTAATATCAATATTTTATTTTTGGATTGTGACTAAAGGATACCAAAAAATTTATTCATCTCTTTAGAGAAATAAGAAGTTAAATTTATCCATTTTTAGGTTTTTTGAGTGAAGTGTATGTGCTTTTCATTGATATAGCTTAGTGAAATACTTGTTTTCCTTTGTTATTGTCTAGTTATTGTACCTTCATGAGATATATTTGATGTTCTACCATTATAATTTTCTAAAACAATATAAAGTTCATGTATTGGATGTGAGTTCAGTCCTTCTTTGCATAAGTTGAATTTTTAAGGTCCTTATTGTGAAACACTATTGTAAAAATCTTATTTGAGTGTAGTGAATGTGTGCAAGATTTTACATCTCACAAAAGTGTCATTACAAGAATAAGTGGCCATAAAATAATTGGTGTATCACCTTTCATTTCTAGTTATTCTTTTAGTTTCATTACAAGTAGTGTCTTTTTCACCCCCTTTCATTGCCAAAATTAGTAGGTTGTAATTTAAAAGTAGGTTTTAATGAGAGCACCAAGGGAACTAGACCTCTCTAGATATTATCTCCCTTATAAATTCACCCAAACTTTGGACATATTCCATGTTCCAATAGGAGTGATTAATATCACACTTTATCATCAAGGCCACACTCCTGATTGACAATAATTCTTAATTCTAGTATTCTTCCTCTTTATCACAGGGTACATATGGAACATTCACATGACACAACTCAAGTTTCAATAGAGACTTTTAGGATCATGCTATGACTGTTCATTATCTTTTTTTTAGATATCAAGATCCATATAGCCTACTTCCCCTAGAGATGTTTGATACCATCCTTAAGCCTTATGTCTATCATGTTTCTCCCTCAACTAAGCCTAGTCTAGATCCTACTCTTGCTCTACCTTTAGATGAGCCTTATCCTGTATCTAACTCTTTTTTCCCTTAGTTGAGCCTAGTATAAATCCTACTCCTAATATACCTTTATTTGTGCCTCATCTTGTATCTAGTTCTATTTATCCTTTAAATGATCCTAGCCTAGTCTCTCCACCAGCCCTACCTCTCCTTGGTGATGGCCTTCTTCCTTTGCCATAGATTGATCCTCTACTCACCCAATGGCCCAATCAACCTTACTATGATATTCATATATTTATTAATTATTTAATTAGAGAATACTAGTTATATTATCCTTCCCTAGCTTTTGCTTCCACTCCTTCCATTATTAGACCCCCAAATTGTACAAACAAGTGTATTTGTTACTTTCATGGCACATATAATCATTCATCCACCCATTATCAAAATTTTCAACAATATATCAACACATTGCATCCTACCCTTCCTTATCCTATAGACAAGGCTATAACTCCTCCCAATTTATTACATGAGCATATTCCAAAATATGGAGAGGCATATTATCTTTAGCACCAGTGTGGTACCCATCACTCTAATCATTGCATCATCTTCCATCAACATCTTTAGGATCACCTTATGACCATCCCTACACCTATTATTCCTCCTTCCATAGGTTACCCACATAAAAATTATCTTATTTATTCCCCTATGCTTCCTCCACATGTCATCCCTTTTCTACCTATGGTTCCTTCCTCACCCATGGATCCTCTTCCACCTGTGGTTCCTTCTCCACTACTGGCTCCTTCTTGTCCCATAGATACCACTCGTATTCCTCTTCCTAAGTATTATATGCATGATATCCCTCATGAGCATGATACTTCATCTATACCTACATTTTCTTAGAGGAGATTCAATGAGATGTCTTTTCACAACTTTCCTCAAAGACTGATGAGATTCTCATTATTTTAGGATCCATCTTCATAGAGATATATCAGATGTTATGGATAATATTTTTGGATAGATTTATCAGTATTTTTGAATGCAAAATGGTGTTTTATCACTATTCATTATGATTTTGGATTGTACTTGTGATCCAATTTTATTTATATCCTCTATCATTTGAATCTATGTTAAATTTTTCTTCACTTATCTATCTTACATAGATCTTTATATTTCACATTATGTGTTGTATATGGTTTCATTTCTTTTATTCTCTCTTACAGATTCTTTTACATGTTTATATTCATGATTTCATTTCTTTTTATGGATGTCTTTATCTTTTATCATGATCATTTGCTACCTTATCTCCATAAATGGATAATTATTATTTTGACTTGGTTATACAAACTTTACTCCCCTTAGTAATCCTTCTATACCACATGATCAGTTAGAAAATAAGTCATCTCATTGTAATTATATCTTATTGATCCACTTTGGATCTCCTTTATTCCCTTATTTATTTTCACAAAATAATCATACACATGGTTGAAACTTGAGATAAAATATTGGTTCATAGGTAAGCCTAAGTGTTTAGTCAGTCATTTCTTTGGATACTTAGCTTCCTTTAGCTAAAGTCTAAAGCTCATTCATGAATATCACTTCTATCCCTCATGTTGGTTATTATAAATCCATAAAGAGGAGGAATATTGCAACCCATAATAATTTAAAATATAAATCATTTAAACAAAAGGCAATATTTAAAATCTCAAAAGTCTAATCACACTAAAATATGTGATCTATTTTTACTATTTTTAGGAAATTAATTGTTTAATTTCCTGATTAGTAAAGGGGTATAAATTATGGGGAAAATTAGTAAATTAATGTACCTTGATTAACCTATTGATTTATTAAATCTATAATTACTTAGTTAATTTTTAAAAATAGTAAAACAATAGGGAAGATAGTAAAACTTAGCTTGTTCTAGATTGAGATAGAAGAACTAGAGATTGATATTTATAGAGCTAATTGGGTAAACCATTAGAAATAGGACCCAAAAGTCTATTTTCTATCTGGATAGTAGCACTAAAAATTGGAAAATTTAGGGTCAAATGCTATATTCATTTTTTTGGTGCTATAGTCCTTTTGATCTACTCTTCTATATCTTTTTGGGTTATATTCATCTACTCTGAGAGACCCTGCATACTATATTTTAAGTCTTGGAAGTCATTAGAGCACACTATAGGTCTATTTCAATATTTAATACCTATACTTGTCTATGCACATGGAAACAACAAAATATATCAAATTCCAAAATGGTAAAAACTAGGTTAGTGGAAGAATGATCGCATAATCTAGAACCCCTATTGTTCTGATTGTTGCCTACATTAACCCTCAAGCTAAGGTCTCAAATCTGATGTAGTTCTCCTTTAGGGAATGTGCTTATTCAATGTATATGATTGATTTAAGAATTAATTTTTCTTAGTCCCTTCTTTGATCAAGAATTAAAATCAAAGTGTGATGCAGAGAAGTCAAGCTATAGTATTGACTGATTTTTATTATGTCTAATTTGCCAAAGTAGTAAGTGCTAGATATAAAATGTCTTGTGAAGTATTTTATATAGGAGGATCATTATTTCAAATTTGGGAGCTTTATTTTCATTTGGTCGACATTAGGAAACTTAGGAATGAAGAAAATAAAAGGGTTAAGACTTATCCTACAGAAGAAATTGACCATTAGAACCAAAACTAGGCTTAGATGATAGCACCAAAAACTAAATACCTTGGGTTTCAGCATTGTAGTCCATATTTGGGTGTTGTTGTCTAGGGGGTTTGGGATCTAGGGGGATGGGTTAGGGTCTAAAATAGGTCTTTGGGCCTAAAAGGGTCAGACCTGGTAAGTTATAGATGATTGGTAATAGGTAAAGAGATGTCTAGGGAATGTATCAAGAACAAGATAAGATAACAAGAGGACCTGGCTAAATGTGAATAAAGCTCATATTCTCCAATCAAATTCTCCTATGAAAAGACACAATATGTGTGTTTTCCTAACCAATATAGGGTGATTACATTTACCCCCATTTTATTCTAGTGATGTAATGAAATGAAGTACTTGAGTAAAAGAAAGAAAAGAAAATGCATACTTGGGCTTACCTGCATAAAGATAAGTATGTTGAAAAGGGTCCAACTTCTTGGCCAAGGAAGTGGATTGAAGAATTGAACTAGTGCTCAGAGAAAGAAAGGATCCTTGTAATAGATGCCCCCTGTACTGAACCTAAATAGTGTTTGAAAAGAGAAGGAATCCCTGTAATGGATGCCCCTTATATTGAATTTGAGTAGTGTCTGGAAAGAGAATGAATCCCTATAATGGATGCCCCCTGTACTGAATCTAAATAATCTAAACTAGATTTGATAAGTGATCAAGGTTCCAAAACTAATATCTATCCTTTATCCCACATAAACTCTTGGGTCTGAGTAATACTATGGACCAATCACTACAGATGAACATACGGTCCATCCTAGTGACAACTTGAGTAATGCCTAGGTGTAAGCTAAAAATGTTGGTAAATGTGTAAGAAGAAAATTGCATGTCCTCCCATCTCAATTTGTATAATCCTATAATATTAAGGACATGAACATCTATGCCATGCCCCCAAATCTAGTATATGAGTGATGCATCTAGATAATCTAGAAATATGTATAACCACATGTGATATGATCTATCGTGTCATGTCTTATGTGAAAAATAGGAGATAAAAATAATGTGCTCTGTACTATGATAATAATTTGCTATCTAGTCTATAATTGTGTCATGTTATATGAAGTTGTATGTGTGAGATGTGTAGTATTATACATGCCCTCAAATCTAGTATCTAGATAATCTATATATATATATATATATATATATATATATAAACTGAAGGTGTATCCCTCTAAATATCTTGATTAATGTCAAGTGACCCTAATGTAATCTAAATCAATATATAATTTGACCAATCTAGGCTAAGTAATGCTAAGTGACCCCTAGAATCTAAACCACTTGTGAAATCTTGACCGATTTGAGCTGAGTAATGCTAAGTGACCCCTAGAGTTTGAACCACTTGTGAAATCTTGACCAATCTAAGTTGAGTAATGCTAAGTGACCCTTGGAGTTTGAACCACTTATGAAATCTTGATTGATCTAAGATAAATCTAATAATTTGACTACTAAAGGTGTGAGAACCATGGTGTACTAGGTAGGTATGCTAGATAAACTATGGGAATAGGGATAGTATGAATGATGCCCCCCTTTTCGGGAAAGGGATGAGATCTATGATAGAGGAGGTTGAGCCAAAAGTAAGGACTAGTGGTGTAATGTATAGAAATGTGGTTGGCATGTAATAAATAGATTGAAAGGCCATTATTGAATTGGTGAAATTGAATTACCAGGAGTGAAAGGTATCTTTGGTTGATTACGATCAAAGCTTGTATCTGGGTTTAGAAGATATATAGAAGCTATCATGCCATGGTAGGAAAATTAAGGTAAAAATATATTTAATGGGATGAAAGAGTGATTTGATCAAACAAGCTGGGTTTTTTGAATGTTTTGAATAGATGTTTGCTTGGTGAGGACCAATCTAGGTACCAGTTAGGTGTACAAATGTGTGTGTCATGGTAGACAAATAATGTAATAAGAGAGTGAGTCATGTTTTATGTTGAATGTGTCATTATCATGATTCTGAGGAATAAAATGGTTTGTAAAATGGAGTTACAGAGCTTAATTTATGGGCAAGTAGAATTTTGTTTTTATTGAGAAAGTAGTTTGATATAGGGAAGATTTGAATAAAATCATGATTCATTTGTGTATTGACTAGTTTGAGATTGGAGTTGGAGTGAGAAGATGTTGAGGAGATAAGCACCTACTATGACTCGTTATAAGCTATTGGTAGCGTAGATTTAGGCTAGCAAGGAGGTTTCCCTTGTGAGTAATCATAGTTTTGACTTATGTTCATATTTAAGGCCTAATTTTGGTAATTTTTAGCTATTTTGAGTCATTTTAAAGAAATTTAAAAAGTCTTTGACTAGTTATGGCATTATTATCCTAGAGTCAATGTTGTTGTCTAGGATACAACACTGATATCTAGGTTCCAACATTATTTTCTAGTGTTAGTGTCCTTTTTCAATGTTGTTATCCAATGTGGATGGATTTTTCAATTTCTAAGTTGTTCTTACTTTTGTATTTCTTAGTTTTTTATCCTTGGCATGGTTGTCTACCATATAGTTAGCACGTTGGTGTTTTTAGGGTGAGGTGTAGATGAGAGAGTTTCATAGAGGCCAGGTTATGGAGACTCTAATATTATTGTCGTTATCTACTAATGAGCATGTTTTTATGGATAGGGATGGGTTGGGTCATGTATGTGATCTTGGTATAGTATGGCATGATAGATATTTGATCACCACCTTATGTGAGAGGTGGAATGCTGATACATGCACATTATGGCTTCTGATAGGGGAGATTATTATGACCCTAGAGGATGTGTATTAGATTTTACATTTACTGATTAGTGGGTAGCTAGTGTTGTTGTAGGATGACATAGGTGTGGATGCCATCGACTAAGCATCGAGATGATTTTTAGAAGCACTTGTAGGAGTACACCATAGGGGTAGTGAGAGTGATATTTTACTGTTAGATATTATGCAATTGAGTTTTCCATGCCTATGGAAGTGGTTGGTTATACTATTGACTTCTTTTATTACTATGGATGGTAGTGGAGTATCTATTGCTTATAGGATGCATAGAGTAGTTTGGAGTATTGAGATGTATGGTACCATGTTTTTATGGGGGAGGACCTTACTTTCTAATTTGTATAGAGATTTGTATAGATTTATGTAAGATTCTTTTAGTGATGGTGTCGGTGCAACCACATTATTGCATTATTGGGCCTATGAGCATATAGAAATTGTGTAGCCATTTAGATTATCAAGGGTAAGTTGGGCATATCCACAGCCATTTTATGAGTGTTAGACTAGTGAGTTGGTTATTTGATCCCCTTGGATGGACCATTATAGGTGGTTTTTAGATAAATTGGTGGTTAATGACATCAAATGGAGGTCTTATAAAGGATTTCCTAGATGGCCAGAGGATGGAGAGCAGTTGTGGCTCATGAGAGTGAGTTATTGGCTACATGACCATTGGCCTAGATTTTATGAGCACTTTCATTACAAGCATGTGACTAGGTAGTTTTGAGTTTGATAAGATGTTCCTCCTCTAGCATGGATATGGTTGAGAAGTACACGAGCACCAATGAGAGTGGGAGCTCATCCCAGACTAACTGAGGTGGATTTGGCACCATTACCATTGGATTCATAAGATGAGGTTATATATGTTCCTAACATAGATGATGTGGGATACACTAAGGGCTATATGATGTGGTGGTTGAGGCATCAATGGGCTACACTATATCTAGTTGGTGTGCAATATTTTCCTATATATGAGTAGCTTGAGCCAATTCATAGGGTGATAGGTGAGTGGTTATAATGTGATCTTGTACCTTATATATATGTTATATTGTTATGTATGGATTATGTGTAACTAATCAGAGTATAATGTTGTGTACCAAGGTGAGGTAGTGGATGTGAAGGGTGAGGCAAGTGCTAAATTTAGTAGTGGGGATGATGTATTCTGGGAGACTATTATTGAGTCTATACTACATGAGCTTACATAGAATGTTCCTGATGATGCTATGGAGGAGGGTTTGATAGAGAGAGCTATGATTATGGCTAGTGTTTACATTCACTTGTTTGATTGAGATGCTATAGCTATAACAACCTATATTAAAGTACCAAGAGAGAGAGAGATGAGTTGAGAGCTGAGTGAGATAGACATAGGATGCCTCCTCTAGATTATGGAGTGGTGAGCTCCAAGATTATGGATGACTATATGAAGCTTCAGTGGTGACATGTAAATTTGAATGAGGCATATGGTTGTTTATTAGAGTGAGATACTTGGTACAAGAGGCATTTAATATCTCAAGGAGGTTGAGATTCATCGAGTATTAGACATGATTATGGGACTAGCACTGGAGGAGAGAGTGAGACTGAGAGTGAGGGTATGACCCCTATTTATGATTGATTGACCTTGACATGATGTATATGTTTTTGAAAACTTAGTGATATATATAGATACTAGTTTGATATTTGAAACTCATGTTATACTCGCATTATGGTTTCTAGAATATATTGGCATTGTCATGTTTTGATTTGAAATAATTTATTTGATGTTCATGTTAAATTAGTATATGCTTGGTAAATGGTATCTACGATATGTGATTTGATTATTCTGATATATTCAATAAAATGATATTTAGGACATGTTTGGATGTAGTTGTTTGATTTGTAATCATATATACGTGATATTCTTATTGAATTTTTGTAATTGGTAAAATTGATTTGGTAAAGTGAATTAGTTTGTAAGTAGGATATAAGTAAGTTATAATTTTTGAGATTGGTAACTTTTTTAAATAAGTTGAATTATTTTGAGATTGGTAAAAGGTTTGTATCAGTTAATTTGGTAAGATCTAGACTTTAATAGGTTGGTACTTGGATAAGGGTGGCTATCTAGGATTGGGAATGTTAGTTGTTAGTATAAGGGAAATGTAATATAGCCTTGTGTGTGTATTACCTTCCAAGGGTGGCTCAAGAATACAAAGGCTAGGTAGACCTTTGGCTCCATCATTACCTTGTTAAGTGAAGCATAAATTGGTGCTAATATAAATGTATGATGTATCATAATGTGTTATAATACTATATGAACCCTAATGACCAAGTGAAAAAGTGCCCATATTTCTCATGCTATGTAAAACCATGTCTTGAGGCTGATGCTAAATGTGATGCACTAACTATAGCAGGTTGTGATAACTCTAGAAAATACAATTTGATTGGTTGTGCTATTGAAACTTTATGTTGTAGAGAATGCTCATTTGATCTCAAACGTAGTGGATTTTTGCATTAAATAACACTTGGAAATTCTACCTGGAGTGAATATCTCTCAAAACTATGCTCTCCTATAGTGCATGTGACTTTTCTAGATATGTATATATAATTACATTATGTATACCACAGACTAAACTATTATATGTGGGTTTTTTGTGTTGTAGTATTTTTCAAACTTTTCAAATAGATGGAATAGGAGATCTCTTGTGATATTTTTTTCTATGAGCCACATGACTCATGTGATGAGTGATCGATGATTCTTATAAAGGAATGTCCTAAGATGACTCAGTTGTAGAGGAGTGAGGTCTAGGGTTTCATGATGAAGGAGATCTTTGTGCCCCCTATGTGAATGCTATAAAACCATTATAAACACATCTAGAAATGCAAGTAAGGAATCCAAAATAGTTATCATGATTGTGTCCACATATATGATAACAATTACAAAAGGGTTGATATTGTTATCTATGTAAGAGATGTAGATCTCATCGATGAATGGAAGGTAATGTGATTAACCTCCTATCAAGTAGTGCTGATAATATGATAGATGGGCTATCCCACTCTAAATCAAATTATAGTGGTGCTTTTCATTAGTTCTTTGTATTTCATACTATAGGTTATGTTTTGAAAACTTGTTCTTTGTTCTTGGCAAGTTGCTTTTTTGGTTTTGGTCTCCTGCCTTGTCTGGGACATGGTGAATGTTAAGTGGTAAGAGCTATATTTAAAGATGTTGTTGTGAAGTCTAGAGTGATCTAATCAATTGAATCTACCTCAATCAATCCCAATTTCTTTTCCAATGTTAGAACTATGTAACACAAATGTTTTAAACAAGGCTCCATCTGATATAGTAAATGCTTAAGGAGAGGCTTATGAAGGCCCTTGATAGATATATGTTGAACCTATAGATCTATTGGTTTGTATATCAATCTTAAAAAGTGAGCCTTAAATCTTAATATCTACTCACTTACAAGCTCTAAAGAATTTTGATGTAGTGTGGTAAGTTTCTCATATGTAACATGAGGTCCTATGTTTATATTGTAGTTCCTGAGATATGCCTCCTCTAAATCATCATATGTGTGTAATGAACTAATGGGGAGTAGATAAAAGGACCAATTTTGTGCTTCCCCACTAATGTTTGTTGAAATAACTTGAGTAGAATCAAACGGCTTGCATGAGTTGGCAAAGCCTTCTGAAAGGCTTGAAGATGTGTGAATGGATCTCTAGTTCCATCAAAGTGAGGTAATGATGTTGTATGGAAATGTTTAGGCAATGGAGATTTTATAAATGACTTTGGAACAAGGTTACCATGTAGATCATTGGCATCCATCCAAGATTTATAAGCTTTTTTCCCCAGTGTAAGGATATGTACTTGCTATTGTAATTCACCAACTGTGTGCATCAAAGAGAGGATCTCTTGGGATGGTACATTATTATCTTGAAATGGTTCATTTAATCATTGAATTTGATTGTTAATTTTAACCATGAGAATGCTACATTTAGCAATTGGATCATAAAGAGGTGGTGTGCTCACTTGAACCTTGGGAGTAATGGTAGCTTGGACTTTGCTAGAGGGATTTAGGATACCATTCTCTTTGGGTGATGGGTGAGAATTGGGTTCTACTATAGTGAGGGGTGTCTTGGGAGATTCATTGGTATCTTTATTTTTTAGTGAATCACAATCTAAAGTAGTAGAAGATGTGCTTGTAATATTAACATGTGCATGATTGGAAATAGAATAATTCATAGTTTTAGAATCAACATTTTGGCATGCACGATACTTTAGAGAAGGTTAGAAGCATGAGATGCAGTTTATTCTTCACATATACATAGTAGTCATCATTATTCCATGCATTATCAAAATATTCATTTTGTTTATTTGAAATAAAAGAATTTGAATCATCGTTTGCATATTCATCTTCATTTTTGTATTCATTTCCATATTCACTATTGTATTTATAATCACTTCCATCATTGCTAGGGAGAGGTGAAAGAGAAATATTTGATTCCTTTCTAATATGTAATAAGTTATCATTGGAATTTGGAATATCATGTGTATCTATAGTATCCATGAATGGAATATATAAATTTTCATCATTTTTAATATGAGAAATAAGAGTAGAAGAGTTATCATTTGAACATTCTTTTGAAAGAGTAGAGTTAGGAACACATAATGCATCATTTGAGATATGATTTGGTAATTTGATTCTATTGCATTTATATTGTTGTATTTTAAACATAGAAGTAGAAAAAGGTAGAGAGAGATTAGGTTCACATGGAAGTAAATCATCAC
Source organism: Torreya grandis (assembly GCA_037957365.1). Lineage (NCBI taxonomy): Eukaryota > Viridiplantae > Streptophyta > Pinopsida > Cupressales > Taxaceae > Torreya > Torreya grandis. The sequence goes on along the minus strand of JARHVA010006254.1, from coordinate 144,006 downwards.
CAATGAGAGGTTAATTTTAAAGTGCATGATTACTTTGTGCATTTTATGCATTGTGCCTAAGAGAATAAGGTGAGAAGTATTTTTCCCATTTATCAACATTATTTTCATTAGAAGAAGGAATAAAGGAGATGGGTTTAAGAGAAAAAGATTCATCTATTTGTGATTCATCCTCATCATTACGTACATCATCATATCCTTCATTACAACCATAGTCATTATATTCACAATAAATGAAATCATTTTCTTTAGTTTTAGCTAATGTGCAATTTTGTGAATTTGTCCAATCATTATCATAATTGTAAGAAAATTTGAGAATTTTATCTAAGGGATGAGAAGAATAAATTGCCTCTATGGCCATTTTATCACCAAAGAGAATTTTGAAAAGTACTATGAAGCAAATAAATGCACAAAGAACTACTAACATTAAATTTTGATAATTACTTTTGCTATTCTAAAAATTGTAAGGGTAATTTGAGGTTTTAGGACCTAGTTTGGGAATCTAGGGTTTTTTAGTTAGGGTTTTAGAATTTTAGAAAATGATGCAATAATTTGAAATTCTTAAATTATTTTTGAAATGGAATAATTGCACAAAAATTTATACAAAAAATAGAATTTGGAAAATTAAATTTTTGCACAAGAAACTACTAATTTTGAAACTTTGAAATATTTTTGGAAAGGTTATTATTTTACAAAAAATCCAAAATATTTGTCTAAAATTGGCAAGGAGGTAGGCTTTTTGTTAGATGACCTAGTTTTGAAATTGAGGGTTTTAGTGAATCTATTGAGAATATTTCAATTTATTTGTAGTGTTATGATTTTTAAATTTAGTAAAAATTAGGAAAATATTACTAAAAATCAAAGATAATTAGCCCTAGGGTTTCTAGGGTTTTTGTTCAAATTTTTGAAGTAAGTCAGGTTTACCAAATGTTTTACTATTTTTAGGAAACTAAGTGTTTGATTTCTTAATTAGTAAAGGGTTATAGATTATGGGGAAAATTAGTAAATAAATGTACCTTGATTAACTTAGTGATTTATTGAATCTAGAAGTGCTTAGTTAATTTCTAAAAATAGTAAAAAAAGAGGGAAGATAGTAAAACTTAGCTTGTTCTAGATTGAGATGAAAGAACCAGAGATTGATATTTGTTGAGCTGATTGGGTAAACTATCAAAAATAATACCCAAAAGTGTATTTTATATTTGACATTAGTGCCATAAATTGGACACTTTAGGGTCTAATGCTATAGTCCTAGTTTTAGTGCTATAGTCCTTTTGATCTGCTCTTCTTGGTCTTTCTAGGTTCTATTCATCTGCTCTAAGAGACCCTACATACCAAATTTTAGGTCTTGGAAGTCACCAGAGATTGATGTAGGTCTATTTCAATATTAAATACCTATACTTATCTATGCATATGGAAACAATAAAACAGATCAAATGCCAAAAGGGGAAAAATTAGATTAAGGGAATAATGATCGTGCAATATAGAATCCACGGTGTTCTGATTGCTACCTACATTAACCCTCAAGCTAGGGTCTCAAATCTAATGTAGTTCTCCCTTAGGGAATGTGATGAGTCAACATGAATGATTGATGCAAGAATGAATTTTGCCCAGGCCCTTCTTTAATAAATCATGGAAATATAAGTGTGATGTAGATAAGTTGAGATATAGTATTGACTAATTTTTATTATGTCTAATGTTCCAAAGTAGTAAGTGCTAGATATAAAATTCTTTGTTAAGTCCTTTATATAGGAGACTCATTATTTTGCATTTGGGAGATTTATTTGCATTTGGAAACATTGGAAAACTTAGGAATGAAGAAAATAAAAGGGGTAAGACTTATCTTATGAAAGAAACTAACTGTTAGAACCAAAATTGGGGGGTAAGACAATAGCATTAGAAATTAGACACCCTAGGTTTTAACATTGTATTACATATTTGAGAACTATTATCTAGGGGGTTTGGGACATAAGGGGATGGGTCAGGGTGTAAAAGAGGTCTCTGGGCCTGAAAGGGTCAAACCTGGTAAGCTATGGATGACTAGGAATAGGCAAAGAGATGTCTAGGGAATGTAGTAAGACCAACATAAGATAGACAAGAGGACTTGGCTAAATGTGAATAAAGATCATATTCTCCAGTCAGAGTCTCTTGTGAAAATACCATGAAAATGCATAATATGTGTGTTTGTTTAACCAATTTAGGGTGATTACATGATCCATAACACATATCCTTTTTCTAATTCAAGATAAAACTCCACAATTGGCTGCATAATAGATTTGAGCTCCATTGGGATGCATTAGGATAGTATATTGGGAAAGTAGCACTACCTACTTTCTCATACAAATACCTAATATTCATAGTAGATTGACAACTCTATAATAGGTCCTGAGGAATAGGTAACATGTTATGGGAAGGTAGGTCCATTTTAATTTTATCATTCATCTAGCTAACATGATTCAATCTTATTATCTCACTTATTTGCATATATAGATTTGATCTTATTATGAATAAGTATCCTTTATATTTTGATGGTCACTAGCCACTTAGTGTCTTTTTTGTGTACTTAGTGTGCCTTATGTTTCCTAAGGTCTTTTCATAGATGCCTACATTATGATTTTTACATTCCCTCTTTCATTTACAACATTCTTAATTTTCCCCTTGAGAAATATTATTTTTTTAACTGATCATTCCCCTTAGAAGTTCCATTTGTGAGTTGTAATGTAAGACCATGGATAAGACCATGCCTTCTCATAAATTACCACATTATAAACATCCCCTTAAAAAAAATCATAGTTGTCTCCATCTCATTGGTGCTCCCTTTGTGAGTTGTAGTGTAAGACCATGGATAGGATCAGGCCTTCCTCACAAAATATTCCAATACCCAAGTCATAATGAAATTACATGTCAAATTTGAGATAAGTAGTGATTGATTATGAGTTACACACCTTTGAAATGCTTCCCATATTGATATAGTATGTTTTAGGCTTGGATTAGTGTGATCAATTTAATTTCACTTTTATCTTCTTATTTTATGATCACATGTATGCTTACAACCATTTTCTTAAAAAAATTATACTTCCCAGCTTGGATTAGTGTGATCAAGTTAATTTCATTTTTAAAATTTTGTTTCTCTTTTATACTTCCCTTGATGTGATTTAATATGATTGATTGACTTAATTATTTTTTTATACCATTTGATCTTCATACGAATTCTATTTTATTATATTATGTTCATACTTCCCAACATAATATAGTGTGATTTTACTTGTTTTAACTTGAGGCAAATATTTTACATGGTTTAAAAAAAAATTTACCTTTTTTATCATCTTTGGTTTATTAAATTTAGTCATCTTTTTTTAATACACATTTCTCATTATGATATAGTGTGTAGTACATTTGTTTTTAATTACTTATACTTTTCCATGTCATTTTTGCCTTTTTCCTTTTAACCATGAATGTGTTGATAGAAAAGAAAACACTCAACATATATTTCCCATAGCATATACAACAAAAGTTATATACATGTGCTAAAAATAAATATATCCATGCAGCAACATCCACATCTAAGTAAAACTCACGAGATCAAATACAAATGTCAAAATCATATATATACATATATATATATATACATATATATATATATATATATATATATATATATATATATCATGTGTTTTATACAATACAGAGTTCAAAATATAATAGCTCTATCTCTAAGGTTGGGATCCATCCTACCTATTTTATGGCGTAGCCATGCTTCCCATAGATGTCTAAGACTATCCCCTTTGAATGGTATGTTATAATGAGGTAGTTTGGGATCTCAAAATTACTACATGTCCCTACAGATTAGCCACTTGGTCTTACACCTATCCGAGATGGATAGTGGTAGCCATGTGTGTTTCTCTCTCCTAAGCCAAGGCCTACCAGGCATGTGACTCTCCATCTCCCACCCCTATCAATGGTTTTAATCCATCCCCACATGTTTTTAACTACCTCATAGCCTCCCCCACCAGTCTAAACTAGCCCACCTTGGCTAGGATAGATGGTGCCACAAGAACATCTAGAGTGGTGGGGTTGTATGGTGCCATCACCCCATCAAAAATATCATGGTATGTGGCCCCTATCAAGGCTCCCCATATGACCTCCATCACCAAATTTTCAAAACCAAAAAATTGATAGACATCAGATCATATATAACTCAAAATTTATCTAACTACCATAATCACAAAATGCAACTAGTGTCTTATATTAAAGCTTAAATCAAAATTAAAACATTTTTCACTAGTTTTGGTGTCACCAACCACCATCTCTCTATCTACTCACCCACTAAACATGGTCTCTAAATCCATTCATCTACCAATCACCTCCTCCATAGGTCTAATCTACACTAGTGTAAATCTAGGAATCACCACTTGAGCACACTATGATCCTCTCCGTAGAGGTGCCTATATGGACTAAGTATGTCCTAAATCAATTGTTGGGTCCTCCTATCCTATAACCCTTGAATATGTCTTCTCTCATTGATGGTGCCTCCATATATGGTATGGTTATGGTGGTTTTTGTTGTTTCTACTATTATGGTGCTTGATGTGTGCCTACATCCACATCCATGGTGTCTCCCCTTGCTAACTCTACTACCACCTATTTTCATGCTCCACTAGTTCATGGTCTAGCAAATTATATCATGATCACTGGTATCTCTACTATTACTCCTCCTCCTCTCCCACTTATATGTATAACATGTTGTGCCCAATAAAAAGGCACTACTAGAGGGTTCATTGGGTATGGGAGTCTAAACTATCTTGGAAAGTGTGCCACTAGATGTGGCTCTACCCATGAGGTGTAATTCCATTTGATTCATACCCATGCCAACCCTATAGCAATGGTCACCCAAATAGGCCATATAGTATCAATATGCATATATAGCTACCACATAATCTCTCCTCATGTGATAGTCTACAAAACTATAACATGGGGCATGGCCTAGTCTATATGATCTTATCTCCATCACATGACCTGAGGCAACCTATCATCAACCACATGGGATAACCCAATTGGCTGATATATGAAGAACCTCTCATATATCCAGGCACTCAAAAAATTAATAAGCCCCATGGTATTTTTCCCTATAAATACTATCTCATACATATCATGCATGAGCTTGACCCAAATGATAACCCTAAAATCATAGAGTGTTCCCTGATCTAATATCATTTGATACAAGGCTATCACATACAATGGTAGTTTATCGTCTAACTTGTGACACATCACTCATGTTGTCATAAGTCCTATCACTACCTTATAAATGTTTATAATGGAAATAATATAGACATAAAATAACCTCACCCTTAATCCAAGGTATATCCTATATGAGGTTTCCCACTGAACTAGTGTTCATCTCTTCTCTAGATCTTCTAGTGTGTCAGTGATCATTGGTGTCCCTCATATAGTAAATCCAAGTAATGTGTTGACATCTTCCAGTATGATACCCACCTTAATAGTATCCCTATCCACCACCTGTTAGAAAGTGTTGGTTAATCAATCCCATTCTCCAAAGAACATGATAATGAGATCAACACTCAGTGGGATCTACCTCATCTCCATGATGACTCTAAAACATACGATGACCAATCATGCTTTATCCATGTCACTCAATCGATCCAATAAATCTAGTAGCCATGACACATCTATCATGTGTCAATATCTTATGTGTCTCTAAAAAATATCAAACAACAAAGGATGTATCATATCTCCATGCCATCCATAATCAAAATACATTTTTAAAAAATCTTAAATTAACCACTTAATCAGTTTGTTTGATTTAGTTTCTCATGTTCCTAATTTTACTATAGAATCAGTCTATTTAATATTAAATCAACCATGTACCTTCCTTTTGATACTAAATCAGCCTTTATCATTTTCAACTAGATTGGCCCATTTAATACTAAATCTACCACTGTTCAACTTTAAGCATACTACATCAGCCCTGTGTTATATAGTTTGCCCCATTTTAAAAACTATATTGGCCCTCCTATACTAACTAAATCAATCATCTAGTACACAATCAACCTTATCCTCCCTACCAACTAAGTTGACCTATTGCTACGTAGTCGACCACCCCTTAGAATAATAAATCATCCCATTGTTATGTATTTGGCCCCTTGCTTTATGCTCAACTTACAGACTAAGTTGACCAAGTTAACTCTATTCTTTCACAATGGTAAATTTTTGACCATTTACCATAAATGCCTTAGGCATTTATTGGTCTGACTTCTTCCTACCTAGTACCTCATTCTACCCCTAGTCTACCTAAAAATTTCCCATGGTCAATTTTAGTGTCTAAAATTTACCTACCAGTTAATTTTGTATATCTATCTCAATTTTAAATAAAAATACTTAAAAAATTGAAATTCACAATTATTTACATGTGTTGCACTCACTATAGCCACTATGCATCTTTCCCACCTCATTTGTCACCTCCTCATCATGATGGCTCTCTGGTCTCACACTAGGTTTTTCAGATCTCATTTTTCTCAAAATAGTAAAAATAACAAATGAATTATTTTTCACCCTATTTATATTTACTATTCAAAATTATTTACCTTTCAAATATTTACCACCAAATTCCATCTTTTGACCATCCCTTTGTTTCTACTAGCTCTTTTTCTAAATCATAAAATGTTATAGAATCCTAACATTGTAGAGTATATTTTCACATATTACACGTATATTTTGCAAAAAAAAATATTTTTCACTCTTTTTTGCTAATTTATATAGGTTTGCCTAATGATCCCTATATTGGACACCTTTACATTTATTGCATCTCATTCTTTATCTATAGCACTAAGTTAAGTAAAGGTATGTATTTTTTAATTTTGTCCTTTCATTTATCTTATTTGCTCCTTACTATAATTTATTTAGCTTTAGTGTTGTGTGTTGTTATGTTCTTTTTCCAAAGCACCATCCCATGTTACACCTACATGACATGTGATGAGATTTGAGTGGGGCATATGTATACACATAATATTTTCAAAATTTATCAATTACTGATGTTTCATCTCTTATAGAAACCCATAGACTCACAATCTATCTAAGTTCACACCTTAAGGGGTGCACTAGGAGAGGGGTGGTCAAACCATTAGTGCTTTACAAGATTATTCTCCCTTTACTACCACTTATTGTCTATACAATATTCTCTAAAAATACTCCCCTAATCTTTGCCTCCTCTTTTTCACCCTCATCTAATCATTTTATACTTTCATTATCCCTTCCCTAGCCTAAAACCCCTTCCAACAGTTTATGTTACACTATCGGCCCCATCGACCATGTACACTAATTGATCATAACACATTTAGGGTCTACATTAGCCCTTGGATGACCAAGACCAAGACCTAATTTTATTTTTTCAATTATGATATAAATTCAATTGGGCTGACCCTATCAACTAAACTTTCTAAAAGGTTTAGGGTTAGATTCATCTCTATATACACATCCATTTCTATCATTTATTAAGGAAGAAAAGAAGAAAAATAATATATTATGAATCCGTTTATCCACCATTCTACTTCAAGAGCATATCTTAGGGTTTCAATACTTTCATTGGAGATACAAATCTTGTCTTATGGAGAAATATTTTGGATGCATAGATAAATTATGTAGCCTAGAGCTGACTTATCCTTGTTATCCTTACATACCAAAACAAACTCTTGCGAAGAACCTTGGCCAAGGGAAATATTGAGACTCAGTGGGTTCATACAAAGGTAAGTATTCCTAACTTTGTTCCTCCTTTTTAAGAGTATATATATTTACATGTATACTTCTCTCCCATGCATTAATATTTCATATACATTGATGTGAGTATATATCTCCTATTCATGTTTACTTTTTATGTTTATTACCCCCACTTTATGCCACAAGCTTTGGTGAGCATTAGATTAGATTTGTTTTGCTTTTATCATTTACATTTATGAATATGAAAACATAGGACCTAGATAGGGTTATTGTATAGTTTTTCTTGACTAAATGCTTTGTAACCCTCCCTAGTGATATTATTATTATAAGATATTCCTTGTCTATGTCTAGCAGATACATCTTGGTCATGACCCTAAATATCTAATGTATCAACAATCAAAAGTGTAAGTAAGATTTATCTTCTCCAGGCTAGGATTGATTTATATAATAGTTGCATTTCTCTTTGCATATATACCACTCTAATAATCTTATTGAGTACATATATCATCTATTATATTCTAGTACATATATCATCTATTAGATTCCTTTCCCAAGTACCTACACTCTGAAGTTTCTACCTAGCCCAAAGGGGCTCAGATGTGGGTGAGTTAGGTATTAAATCCCCATCCTGTAAAACATTACTAGATTAGATGTAGAAGACTCCCCATCACTTTCCTCATTATCATAGCTAGAATAAGAATAATACCCTAGCTAAAGAACCTGGTCTAGATGATATGAGTTGAAAGAAGAATCATCAAGTTTAAGTGAATCCAATGAAAAAGAATAAGTTTCAAGTGTGGAGTCTATGGGAATATCCTAAAATTGAATGCTTCTCTCTATGAACAACTCATGTGTGGTCATATTTATAAGGTGATATCCCTTGGCACCATCTGGATAACATATAAAGATGTAAGGATTAGATTGAGGTTCCATATCTCTACATATCTTATTTGGTATATGTACCATAGTTGGAGATCTAAAAACCCTAAAGTGCTCAACTTTAGGTTTCCTTCCATGTTAAGCTTCAAAGGGTGTTATGTCTTTCAAATCTTTATGATGAACCATGTTCTAAATATAATGAGCATAATTAATGGATTCGACCTAGTGTTGAGGTACTAAGGACTTAGAGTGAATCATATAGCTATCCATCTCTTTCAAGGACCTATTCTTACATTCTATAACTCCATTTTGTGAAGGATTGTAAGTAATTGTCTACTAAAAATCAATCCCCTCTATTATGCAAAACTACTCAAATCTATTTCTAACATATTCACCTCCATTGTTAGTTAAAATAACATTGATAGATTTCTCATATTGTTTCTCAACAAGTGCCTTGAAGTATTTGAAAATATTCAAAAACTTCATATTTTTATCTTAAGAAAGTAGACCCATGTATATCTCAAGAAATCATCAATGAAAGTGAGAATATACTTAGCTCTTGTAAAATATAGACAAGGAAAAGGCCCAAATACATCACTATGTACTAATTCCAATGCTTATGAATCCCTCTAAGATTTTCCTTTGTCAAATTTTATTTTGGGATATTTTCCAAGAGAGCAACCCTCACAAAGTCCCTTAGATAATTGGACTCAAGGCAAGCTAATGACCATGTCATTTTTACTAATTTGTTCAAGGTAGTGGTAGTTAAGGTAACCAAACTTCTGATTCCATAATTTTATAACTCCATTTGAATGAGTCATCAATATAGTTAAAGAATAATCAGGTGTAAAATGTGAGAAGGTGTATAACCTAACTTGGAGATCTACCCTAACCACTTCCACTGTAGAATCATTATGTAATTCCTAGATGATAATAGAATCTGGTAAAAACTTAACCCTCATGCCTTTGTTGATATGAGCGATTTGTTACACTGATAGGACATTAGTTGAACGAGAAGGGACACATAGAACATTATTAATTATTCCTCTTTCCATTTCAACAGACCCTCTCCCTACAACTGGTACATAAGTGTCATCACCCAAACTAATGGAAGACATGCTATAAGGCTCTAAGGAAGAAAACTTAACTAGTGAAGAGTTCATTTGGTGAGAAGAACCTGAGTCAATAACCCATCAACACTTTGAGGTTTAAATTACTAAAAAATCCTTGCCTTTTTATTTCTCTTTCCCCTTGCCCTTTGCCTTAGTAGAATCTTGGGTAGATGAATTTTTCTTGATGGACTCAGGAATACCTATGTTATTATTCTCAAGGAGATGAATTAAGTGATCTATTTGCTTCTTCATGCACTTGTTTTCATCATGTCCATTTTTCTTATAGTAGGCACACTTAACCTCCTCTTTCTTAGTTTTTAATTAGAAGATGAGGCTTTAGTGTTGGTTTTGGTAGAGGTTGATTGTTTCTTCTTCTCTTAATCCTTATTATTATTATTATTCTTTTTTGTTTGAATTATTTGCTTTCCCTTCTAATAAATTAGGGATTGAGGTTTTTTGGACTTCAATGTGCCCATCTAGATCAATTTTTCTTTCTCTCTATTTAAGTTAGAAATAAAATCATCTAAAGAGGGCATTTTCTATGCAGTGCCCAAAACACTTTTAGTGGCATGGAAAGTAGAGACAAATATTGAATAGTTAAGACCTAGTTTAGAGAGTATAGAAAGAATAATTTGGTCATCTTATTTATTTATCCCACATTATTTAATCATAATCTCAAAGATTTGAACTTGGTGAATAAATATTGAAGGGTGTCAAATTTTCAAGGACTTAGGCTAATGAGTTCATTCTCAAGCTCTTGACCTCTCATCACATCTTGCTCTCCAAATTTTTTACCCAAAATGGTCCATACATCATGAGGTGATTTGGTAGGCTCTAAGTGAAATAAAAGATCAAGTTCTACAAAAATACATAACATCCCATGGGCTTCATCACTATGGCTATAACACTTAACTATCTCTATAGCTATGTTAGGTTTAGTTTCATCACCCATGGTTATCTTATAGAAACCCTTACTCCTTAAAATGGTTTTCATCTTGAATTTCCATTCGTGATAGTTAAATGGAGTTAGTGGGTTGACTGAAATTGAATCCATTAGTGCAAAAATAAGTTTTAGTAGTAGTGGAAGTTGTAGTTATTGTAGAAATGAAAGTACGAGTAGAAATAAAATATTAACATAAAAAAATTACACCCCTACTAAACTATTAAATAGTGAAAACCCCCCAATTGGTGTAAATTCACACTCAAAAGACATCAAACTCAATCAATAGTGCATCTTGAGCAATCAATGTAATAATTCAAAAGATGATATTTTTAAACAAAATAGGATGTCAGACTCAGTCAATAATGTGTCCAAGGAAGCAAGTACAATGTGAGCAAGTGAAGAAAATAATAACACTTTATTTATAAATATTTCTCACAATATATTATTTTATAAAAAACAATAAAAAATATCCACTAAGAATGTTAAACCTGACCGATCCTCTTATGTAATACTTTTGAATTGAAATAAAAGTAGCCTATTTGACCTTTTTTTAAATTAAGCTATTAAAAAATAATTTAATATGATAAAAAACATTATGGAAAACTTGAATAGACTTAGCTTATTTTTCAAGAAACTTTCAAGCCTTTGAAACTATAGGAGTCTTTTATGCTACTTCTTGACTAACTCATGCATAAATTACATGCATCAGGTGAAGCTGAAGTCCTATCCAAGGGGTTTTATGGGGTGGGATGTATCCCTTACTACAACCAAATGTTGTTTATGATGAGTCCATTAGGCCAAATTGGCTAATTTTGGTTTAGAGGTTGTATGGAATGGTTGTTCTCACTAGTCAAAAATGAGAGTAGTCTCAACAGGTTAAAATATTATAGCCAAGGGTCATGTAGAGTAAATGCAAAACTTGGGTCAAACACATAAAACCAATTGAGACTGAGCATACAATGATATTGAATAGAGGATATCGGACCTAAGGTTGTATGGATGCATGCATATTTTTTGTATATAAATACACCAAGGCACATAGAACATGCAATCATAAAGAAACCATAGAAACTATGGTAATGGCTACCAATGAACTAATTCTATAAAAAAATGACTCCACCAAAGACAAAAAAACTCCCACAAATATATTGTGAAAACTAGATTTTATTTTCAAATAATAAATCTCATGATTTCAAATAAAACTAACATAAAAAAACTAGACAATTGAATACCAGAGTGACTCTGATACCATGTTAGAGTGGATTCTAAGATCTCTAAATCAAACAAATGCACAATTTTGTGATAAGCATGAGTCAATCATGTACAAAACATAATAGCTATAAGAAAATGAAATCACATACATGATAATATTGCATAAACAAGATAAGATCCAAAACCAAACCTCCATACAACAATAGCTCACCAAGAGAGATGTTCAAATAGGAGTGCATGAATAACTCCCCTAAGAAAGATGGTTAGAGAGCCAATAATATAAAAGTAACTTACATACTTAAAATAGCTGGTCAATGGTCATATTCATCTAGTCAAAATGTAACTCTAAGTACACCTAAGAAAGCTTATCCATGAAAGTAGTAAAACTCCAAGTGAGGGATAAAAAACCCATAATAAATAAATATGGGAAAAAAATAAAACCCCTATTCTAACAATAAAATAGATCTATAGTAGGCCAATTATTATTAAAACTCAAATAAAACATATACTAAATTTATTATACAGAGATATGATAAAAATAGAAAGTATAGTTATGCTAGATATTGTAATGATAATGAAAATAAGTAATTAGTTGATGTTGATAATAGTATAGATCTAGATTTGGAACAAGTAGGAATCAGATTGGAAGATTATTATGGAATAGTCACAAAATTTTGGATTTAGTGCCTTTGTAGCTTCGTACACTTATGTCAGTCTTGGATGGTTATGTAAATGCTAGTGTTTGGGTCAGACACAGGTGTCTTGTATGGAATACCTATTAAAACATGATGTGACCACATGGATGCTTATAAGTTTTTTATCACCTTTACTCTTATGCATTCATATCTACATCATGGACTATTACTCCTTGTCAAATATCAAAACCTTAGTTCTTCCTCCTCATAGTGGTTGTAGGAAAAAATGGGTTAGTGGGTACACAATGTCGAGCTTCCCCAAAGACACTTCTATTAGCATTGCTTACATATCTAGTACTCTAAAGAGGGACTCAAAATTATATAGTTCTCCCTTACATGTTGGCTTGTGTGTAAATCATGCAATATGTGGAAAGTAAGTACAATAATGGCATAACTTGTAACTTAGAAAATTAGGCTTTGGGGTTATTACTTCATTACTTCAAACTTATGTATGTGTTTTTCTTATGATTGATATGATAATAGGAGAAAATAGGAAAGTTTTGCTTTATTGAGTGCTTGATTAAACATTTTTTATAAGTTTTATTGGTTTGTGTTAGGTGGTTAATTAATGAGAGTTGATATTATATTTATACCAATCCCTTTGGAGAAATAATTCTCATTAAATCACTTAGGCCAACCATTAGGATATGTTTCATTTTCAAACTATCTAATTTTAGGGAACTGAACACTTGCATTGGATTAGGACACCTATAACGATGTAAGTGTTTATCTGGGACATGGGTGTTTAGGGAGTAGGAAAGCAGGTATAGGTTCAAAACTTGCAGAGGTATAAGATAAGTATGTTTTAAGAATTAGATGCAAGACTTGTGGAAGTAGGAAAACTATATAACTAATAGGAATAGATAAGGTCTAATTTTTCCAAGTGTACAAGACTGAGGTGTTATATAATTAATAAATATCTACATAAACTATGTATTTTAAATCTCTATTTTTATTAGGGACCTTGATTAGAATCTTTGTTTTAGAAGATGATGTACTTGGTTTAACTTCCTTATGTGGAATTTCCGTCTTAGGTGAAGAAGGTATTCAATCACTTGAACTTGTTGCCTTATGTGACTCACAAGTGATATTAGAGGCATAGGTGAAAACATCCATATAAAGTCTTTCAAAGGAAGGATACAAATTATAAAGTGTTATTTCCTTAAGTGGGTCATAAGACCCTTTCTAAAGATAAATTACTTTTCCAAATCTAAGAGTTATAACATTAAAAAACTTAATGTATTCTTAAATCATAAATATAATCTTCATTAACATCATCATGACCTTGATTTAAACTTTAAATATGTTCGAATGTGCATTTAGCAGCCTTTTTCTTATTAAATTTGGATAATAAAATCTCTTATAACTTATTTAAGTTAAAGGGATACTAGGAAGACTTTAGAAAAAATATAAGGCCTATCCTACACTTTTTTTGAAATCTTATAATGGTATTTCCCATCATTTGAGCATTTCCAAAAATAAATTACTTACTTAAGTTACTACTAGGTTCTCCTTGACAATTAAACAATAACTTAGGTATGACAAATACTTTTGGATAATTATAATTGAATAGTATTTGTGTTATAGGTTTTCCTAAGATTACATTATTATTCATATTAGAATCACATTATCTATATTTTAATGTGAGAAAAATGACTTACTTTTGGATGTCACCTCTGACATGCATCCTAGAGAAGATATGACTAGCATAAATAGTAGTGGCTTATTAAGGTTCAATCATTGGTCTTAATTCGTTATTTATCATAAACATACGTATAGCATATTCATCACAAATATATTTTCATTTATTGGAATTGCATTCTATGGAAACATCATTGCATAACTTGGGATTACATTCTATGCAAAAAATATTTCATAACTTGGAATCATAATACACATAAATATCATTGTGTAATTTGGGATCACATTCTATAGAAACATAATTTCATAATTGGTATCACATTCTATGGATAAATAATTTCTTAAATTTGGACTATCATCATATTTTGGTTCTAAATAAAGAGTATAACTAACATCACATTGTGTTTCAATAGAATTTTCATGTAAAGAGATATATTTTACTATATTTTAGTTTATGAAACCTTTAATAAGATATAAACTAATGTATTATTTTAATTTCATGATATTAAAATTAAGCACTAATATTAATATAATATGTATAAATGGATGTGATACATGCACTTATCAAATATAGAAAGTACTAAGATAGATAAGATACTTATCATTTTTCTATACTATGCAGGTTTGAGACTAAAGGTAGGTGGTAAAAAAGACATTAAATGGACTCTTAGTCTTTCAAATCAATAACTTGAGTTTTGGGATTACATAGACAATAATTTTAAACTCAAGTCACTACTTTCTATCATTATGTTCCAAACCTGGTAGTTTTATCTATACAAATATTTCTTTTTTGTTCAAGTGTAAGCCATTGTGACCACTTCTCTTATGGATATGTGTTTGATCCTAGAGTTTTATTATGTATGCAACACATAAAAATATGTATCCTTCTCTTGCAACCTTGGTTCCATTAGTGACACTAGGTTTAGGCCTAAAAAATGAAAAATAGTGGTTTGATCTGACTTAAAAAATTCCTCATTGAAAGGTTAAGCATTACATACATATCCAATTATCCAAAGAGGAAAGTCAAACCACATGTTATTTTCCTTATCAGATGAATATGTGCAATAAATATCCTTGAATGTATGAAACATGTAATCTAGATTTTGATACTTGGTAGATTATAACTTTGATTTGTGTAGACACATAAATTTGATCATTAAGTTATTAACAATGTTTAATCTTGACATTCTTATTTATCTTGTCCCATTCACCATTATGTTAACTTGAAATCTATAAAGGAGAATTTAGTATTCCACAAGCTATCTTACAATCACTCAAAATATCATTTAAACATCCTTATTTTTCTCACAGGTTCATGTTGGACTAGTTATAGCAGTCTGTGTCCTTCTAGGATATGACCATGTTAGGTCAAATAGAGATATATTATGGCCTTATCCCCCATTCCCTGTGGTAAATTTTTAATTTTAAGACATTATTTTTAACCCTTACCACACTTTTAACAAGGTTGGTTAGTGTAAATATTCAAAATATTCTCAGTCATAATTGCATCAAGTCTTCTCCAAACACATCTATCAATAACTTGGTAATAGTATTTCAAATTGATTAAAAGAGCACTATTTATTCCAATTTTAATTATAAAGCATTCTAATATTAATAGGACAAGTATAAATATATTTTATTGAAATTCAAATGCATACATTGTCAAACATCTAAAGAAATCCATCTAGTTTAATTTTTCTATCAGAAGTTAAGATTCACACACTCACTCTAGAGGGAGAATTATGTAAGCATGAGGCCTTTTTGGGATATCTAGGTAGAATTTAGATTACATGAGTTTTTTTAGGATAGTTCACCTATTCCCCTAACCCCATCCCCCCTTTTGGAATTTGATTTATATTTGGGTTATTGTGTATGAGCTAGGGTTTTTTAATTTTTGGGTCTTCCATGCAATAAATTAGGACACACAAATGGACATTAAATGCTCATAGATGGGCACAAAGACTAATATTAAAAAATAATTCATGTTATAGTCAATAGACAAGGCCATGGTGTGTCCTTATCCTCTTAGCATAGCCTTGTCCCAACATAGTTTACCATTCTATTTTTGGCGACAACATTGTCATAAGTATTTTCAAACAATTTTCAGTCATAGTTAGCCTACATAGACAACATAAAATATGTTTGAGGGAGGATTGCATATATTGTGTAAATTTTACTATTTTTAGATTACTTTTAATTCTATAAATTCTATATTTTACTTCCATATATATATATATATATATATATATATATATATATATCCATGTGTTTCAATTTTAATAGTTTATATCTATTAGTTTGATTCATTTCAATTCAAAATAGATTAAATATTCTGCTGAACTCACAATTTTAGTTCAAGAACATTGTTTACTTGATTTCATGTGGTTTAGGGTTTCAGCTTAGTTTTTGATTTTACAAAAATCATAAATTATTTATTTCTTACACATAAATATTTCTATTTTTTCCTTTATTTTATATTTTCTTATTACTTATTTTTGGAATTATGTTCTAAAAGTTATAAAACTACTTAGTGATTGTTTTTACGGGTTATGTAGTGATCTATTTTATAGACATCATGGTGTGAAGGGTTCTAACCTAATATTCATAATCATTGTATAACACTAAACATAGATTTTAGTTTTCATAACCTGATTGTATATCATAAATACTTAGAATCCCTTTTGTATACCATAGGAAGTCTCTTTTATCCATTTGATTTTTGGTGCACTTGAGATGAGCATCACCCAAGGAAGTTACTCTCAACATACCATCAAAAATAGGGTTAGTGTCCTATAGACAATTTTTTCTCTGTAGTTATTATCTTTAAACATTGGGCCAACACTAATAAATTAATGAAAAATTATATTTGAGATCTCAAAAAATAATTAAAACTCTTATCTAAATCACCCTTTATATCTTGTTTTTTTCTTATATTATATTCATAGTTATTAACATCTCTTATTCATATTGTATTGTACTCATAGTCATTTTATATTTTATACATACAAGATTAATTGATAGAAATAAGTATTTCATTTGTCACATTTGTTGTATTTAAATTCATTGTACACATCATGGCTAGTCAATTTCCCTTTTTATCTACTCATGATATGCCTTTTACTTATGATAATGAATAGAAAAATCATAATAAGAAAAAACTTATGGATGAATTTTATTTTGATGGTGTAACATTAAATAGACAATTTGATTTTAATGCAACTTGGGAACATGAGTCCATAAAAACAAATTCACTTATAGAATCTTCTTCAAAATCTCTTTCTTCCTTGACCACTAATCTAAAGAAAAAAGAAAAATTCAAGTCTCAAATAAATCAACATTTAAACATAAAGCTATAAAATCTATATCAATGTATTTTCAAAACAGGATTTATTAATGAAGGCATTTCAAAGAAAGAATTGGTTTCTAAAGTTACTCCCTTACAAATAATGGATATTGAACCTACATGTCATAGTTCATCCCCTTTGTTATCCAATGAGGACAAATTTCCTTCCTCTTCACTTAGCACATCACAAGATACATTTGAAAGTAATGGAATTAATATTCACACATCTTATTATGTTTTTTCTACTTTCACCTCATGCTTATCTTCACATGATGTTACTCTTGCACCACAATGTCATAATATTAGCATAGAGTTACCACATGATGACAATTCATCTCTTTTCATTTATTCAATGGTATTAATCAATAAGAAGCAACTCTTATATATCTAATGAATCTTCTAACACAAAGGAATAACTTACCCCGCCACCTCACACACCACCTCTTAATGGTGTTTATATGCATATTCAATAATATATCCATAAGGTTTGTTCTTGTGAATCCCTTTAAGATCAAATCAACATTATGATAAATTCAACAAAAGAGTTTCAAAATCATAATCAATATTTCAGTTTAAAGATCATATCACTTGAAAATAATATCAAATCTACAAAGAATCTAAAGTATGATAATGTCAATCATGTATCTTCATCTATTTATTATGTTCCTCATCAAAAACATACATCTCAAATTAATTCTTCAAAATTTATATTAAATACTAATAAGATTCCAAGTTATATTTCAAGAGAAATGATTCGAAACAAGTTGATTACATTACCTTCTATGCCTCCTCTAAGAAGATCAAAATATGATTTTGCATATAATAGATTACATGGGTGTCATATATATAATTGTTTAGATTTAAAGAAGAAAAGACAAAGTATCATTTCTAGTGGTGATCCTAGAATAGATAAATATTTTAAATAACCCACTTATATTTCATCTCTTAAACAATAAATACAAAAATAACATAATTAAAAAATATGGATACCAAAGGACAATTCATAAGAAGAAAATATTCAAAAAGTAAAATCAAAGTGATCAAGATTACAAAAAGAACAAGATGAAAAAGCAAGATTACAAAATCATAGTTGCAATGAAAATTTATGATAAGTAAGAAAGAACTTTTATAAAAACAGTTCTCATAAAGGCATGTCCAAAGAAAAATATTCCTACAAAGTCTAATAATATAAATATGGTTGCTAAGGAATCAAGAATTATATCTACTTCACACATAGAATAAAAAGATAATGTCAAAACACAAATTACTTATCTTCCTAATGTTAAACCAAAAATACATGATCATTCTCCCATTCATAATAAGATGAAAGATTCTAATAATAATGAACATATTCAAACAATAACTCCAATCTATCATGAAGTAATTTTATCATACACAAATACAAAATATAATCAAAATGGCATATCAAAATTTCAAGCACAACCTAAGAAGTTAAGTTTATCCTATGAATATGATTACATTGATGATATGATCCTAATAATACATAATATTGATATGATCCCAATGATATAGTGCCTACACATAGGCATCCTATTAATAATATACTTGATTGGATATAAGCTTCTACTTCCTTCCAATATATTGATTAGATTGAGTCTCTTAATTAATTATCTAAATATTTTCCTTTGTACATAGCTTCTCTACTTTCACTTCCTTTCTAATTATTCTATCCCTTAGCTTTATTTTTCACTTTGGGCATTTTCTTTAGAAATGATTTTAATGTTTGTTATTTCTTACTATTGCATTCCTATCATGTTATGGCTTCCTTTGCACTTACATTATTACATCTATTTATCTACATTATTCATAAGCACACAGATTTTTTTGAATTGGGGGCATGATCATCCTTATCTACATTGATATAATTCAATTTTCACATAACTAAGAGCACATGGATTAGCTTCCTTCTTATCATACTATGTGTTAACACCTTGTTGTGGATTGTTCAAATGCCTCCCTTTTCCAATATTGTTAAAACCTTACTTCCTATCACCTTTTAAAACCTTTCAATTTTCAAAACTTGAAATATTTTAAATTTTCAAAAACATTCACATATTTCAAAAATTCAAAAAAAATCAAAATATCTTTCAAAAATTAAAAATCGCAACTTAAAAATCATTTTCAAATATTGCTAGATTATCTCCTTGGCATATGTTATTTATTTCATGAAATTAAATAGCATATTTTATATTTAAATACATAATATTTTTCACAAGGTATGTCAGTGTGATATATGGCATACTTCTATATGGTTTTATAATGTTAGGATTTCCTTATTACCAAACAACCTTCCTAAGTTGGGGGTATCTCTTCATTCTCTATGAACACTTCAACGGGCTATATCTATCCACAACCTTTCCACAATGTCAAGATATATATCATATAAAATGTTTTTTTAATCACTCATACATTCTATTGTGTTACATGAAAATTTTATTTGATAACAATGACATGGAGGCATATAGTTGATCTAGATTTATTTCATTTATTATATGCTTCTTTCTTACTTTACTACATGATAAGTACTTACTTGCTTATTGTGTGTGACCCTTGGCTTTATTTGTGTAAAATATTTACAAGTTCTTACTTGAATGCTATTTACATACCATTTTTGTGTGGTTCTTGGTCCTGTGTGTTTATGTTACATTCATATGTCCCTTGTATATGGCCTTTGGGCCTTATGTGTTATATTATATGCATATTTTGTGACATTATATAAAATTTATTGTATTTTAATTATTTTCTATGATAGCATTATGATTCATATCATGTATTACTTATACTCTCTTCCATTTATTATTGTGACATTATAAATTTCATGCATATGATGTTTACGTGTTTCAATGTTATATCTATCTAACACATGTTTTCATATACAACTCAATGATATACTATGATTCAATACAATTTAAATGTTCAAATGCTATTACATTATTATATCTTTCACATATATTTTATTTTGAAAAAAGTGACTTGCAGGCTATGTCTATCATCTGAAAAATGAGGCATCACAATGGGCTTGTCTTGAGAATTCAAATCTCATGGGCAACAAATTTCATATTTATGAAAAAATACAATGTCAATAAATATAACATGATTCAAAAATATATATTATGGGGGCATGTGACATGCATATACACTCATTCCTATAATTACTTTAATACATATTCATAAATACTTGATGAATATGTATGGGCATGTGTAAAATCAATTACAACTTGTAAGTTCAAAATAAATACAAGTTACAAATTTCAAAAATTATAAATTTAAATGGAATTTAATATTAATTTAATACAATATAAAAGGCATGACATTCATTCATGTTCATGTTACTATATGGATGGATGATTTGATTACTCCATCCTATAAAATTGGTAAGTTTGAATGATATAATCACCTCAACCTTGCCAAAAGTGAACCAACTATTACAGTTTATTATCTCAATAACAGTTTGTAAAATTACATCATGGTGTATGCTAAAGTCCATAGAATTATTTGAAATCTAAAATTTGATTTGATTTTACAATTTAAGGTACTATTTTACATGGAATATGCACCTCATATATGTCTCAATCTGAAATCTAGGTATAATCATGGTACCAATATATAAAATGTTACCATAAATGTGTATTTGAATCATATAATTGTGTAATTTAACCAATTTAAAAAGTATGTAAGTGTGGAATACATGTTTTCCATGATATTCCCACACTAAATATGGAGAGTTTGAGAATCGGTGTAAGTGTGGAGAACATGTTTCCATAAATGTCCTCATTGTAATATGAAAATACTAAATACTGAACAAGTGTGGAAGTTGTATCTTTTTAGCATGCCTCCACTAAAATCTAAAACTATGAAGGTGTAAAATCCATACATTTATGACATGTCTCCATTGATATGCCCCCCTTTTGAGGTGAGGGGAAGCAAAAACTGGCAGTTACCTTACCTTAAAAGGATAATAAAACTTTATAATTTATGTAAGGATAATGTAGTATATAGGATTAGTATGTCTAGGTAAATATGGAAATGAGGTATATAATATTTGATCACATCAAATCCTAAGATAGATGATGTGAACCACAAAAATGTCTAGACAGTAATAGTACAAGCTCAACAAGCAATCAAAAACACACACAAAATCTCTCAAAATAAAATCAAAAGATAATGGTCCAAGGATACCTCAAACAATGGGCATGTTAAAATGTCACACAATCAAAGTGACATGACTTAGTCAAATATCCAAAAGGTAAGCAATGATAAATTTAAATGTAAATATAATGTAATCATAGGAAATAGAGGCATGGGGGCTACAATTATGGATCATATTCAAATGCTCAAATAATCAATAAAATGCAAGACAATACACTCAAGGAAGTACATAAATGGATATAATGGAATATAATCAACAAACATAAACAAGTCATACCAGTCCCCAGATATATGTGTTAGTAAAAAATGTTAAGTACCTAGCATATAAAGTACACTATAAAATATATAATCATGGATAAAGGCATGTGTAAGTATATCATATCAAACATGATAATAGAAAAAGATCATAAAATGATATAACCTAGGTTTATCATAATCAAAGAAGTGGATACGCCCATTGTCCAAATCACATGAGTTGAGGGAAGGCCCAACATTTGAAAGTGCATAGATCATGTGCATGGTTATGTTTTTATCGAACTCAAAATATGTGTGAAACACATGTATATACAAATAAATGATATGATATCTACCAACATGGAACTAATAATATAGATGCCAAAGAGCTAATAAGGTATATAAATGCTAGTTTTTTTTTTTTTTTTTAGTATTTTTGGAATATTGAGAATATCTCAATCAAGATATTTATGAAAGTTCATAACGCTCATTAAGTTTTTGAGAAGTTTTCCTTCAAGTATAGCTAGGTAGTACATGTTGTTTTCTATTTTTTTATAACTGTAAATGGTCTTGTAATCACCTAAAAGTGGTATTTGAGTGCTAAGAGTGTTATTTGAGACTAGATATTATTAGATTAGCCCTAGACCTATCATAGAACCTATTATCACACTTTTGTAGCATTTGTATGGGCAACAAGCATCCCTAGTCACCTCAAACATAGTCCCAGACCCTCATTTCTTGATCTTGGCTCTTTTTGCCCAGTGTTCTACCAGCTAGACATTAGTGCCGCATTAAAGACACTAAATCCATGTGGTGCTAGTGTCCCAAAAATGACACCTATGACCTTTACCCTAGCTTCCCTAGACAAATATATTTTCAAATGTAAAACACTCCTAAGGTTAGACTAAGCATATTTTATTATTTGAATAAGTAATAGAACACTATAAATATATGATGTGTAGCCCTATGTCCACTCTATAGAAATTAGATGCAAAATACATATTCAAACATGAAACAAGTTGAGTAAAATCAAGGTTAATAATCCTTATTCTTCCCTAATTCTACATATTACTATTCACAATAGCTATAAACTCATATTTTATAGATTTTCAATCTCAAGCACACTCATGGAACTCAAGGCCACTATAATACTAGCATCACTTGCACTTACACTAGTACTTAGGTGGGTATGACTACATCGGGCTTGATCCCTCCTCAGAATATTGGTATATGGAAACTATCTTCATAGTGGGGTGTTGAGGATGTCTAACCTATCCTACTAACAAACACACTTTTTAGATCATATCTTATTTTCAAGGAGGATTAGGGTTTACATCATAAATCAATTATTACAAACACAATATAGATTTTTAGACACAGGTGCACCCAAAAGTTTGGGATAGTCTTACATAGAGGACATTAGCATCATTATTAGGACACTAAAGCCACATGATGCCTCTATCCAAATGTGGAATTACTTTTTAGGATGGGTTCTGATATAAGTATCTAGTTGATGACACTCAGACCTATTCTTTTCTCAAATTTTAGCACTCAAATTTTCCATATCAGGTGTTTTCTAGATAAGTCTTTATTTGCACATTTATTTTTATTTTTAGAAAGTCAAAGCTAGTCAAAATCTATAAAATGTTAGTGGTTATTTTATACATATTATTTCCCCGATTTAAACTACTCAACCTTTTAATCAAACATAGGGTTTACATTGGCTAATCCTTAAAAGGTTAAAACATATCCCAATCAATTTGTTTTTAACTTTTCTTTCTTGTTTTTCTCTACATTGGTGTTATTTTTATTTTATTTTAATACCAAATCACCTACAATAAATTCAAGTGGCCAAACCTTTTTTTTATATTATCATTTAACATGATCTTGATAAAATTATAAGTATTTCATAGCTTGTGTGCATTTTTCACTCAAAATGCTCTAATTGATGCAATCTTTTTTCACGATATTCATTATTGTTTATAATATCTTTGAGAGAAACACACAAGGAAGATATTTTAAACTCAATCAATAAAACTATCTTCATACCATAAACTAAAGAATAAAGTGTAGCATGTGTAGGCATGCAAACACTAGTGAAGTATGTCCATAAATTATACATTATTTATTGATTCCAATCTATACTATACCATTCAACTTTTTTCTAAAGTATTTTGACAATAGTTTTCTTTGTTGGTTTTACCTATCCATTACTTTGTGGGTAATAAGGTGTAGAAAAGGTATTTTTGATTTTGTATTTGATGAAAAAGTGTTTTCCTATTTTATTTTTGAATGAGGATCCATTATCGGTAATAATAATTAAAGGTATTCCAAAGTAGAAAATGATATTGGTCATCAGAAACCTGCATATATCATCCCCTATGATAAATTCAAGTGGGATTGACTTCATCCATTTTATAAATTATTTTTTTAGTTGTGATTATGAATTTGTGTCCTCCTACGTACACAGGATTCATCTTTCCAATCAAATCAAATCCCCATAAGGAGAAATGACAATGTGAAAAAATCAACTTTAACTCGTGAGATGGTGCATGATTTAAATTGATATATTTATGACATTGTGAACATAATTTGGTATTTTTAATACATTATTGTTCCATAATAGGCCAATAATAACCTTGGAGTAATAATTTTTGGGGTATGGCCCTACCACTACAATACCCACCACACTCACTATCATGAATTTCTAAGAGCACAGTTCAAGCTTCATCTTTGTTTAAACATTGAAGTAATTTCCCATCAAAACCTCATTTTAATAAATCATTTCTAATAATAACATAACAAAGTGTTCCACATTATAATTTATGTTTATCATTATTTTAAAAGTGATCTAGTATGTAAGTTTGGTATAGTAAATTATAGATATC
The DNA here is from genome assembly GCA_037957365.1 of Torreya grandis. NCBI lineage: Eukaryota > Viridiplantae > Streptophyta > Pinopsida > Cupressales > Taxaceae > Torreya > Torreya grandis. The sequence continues at coordinate 119,165 of JARHVA010006254.1, read as the reverse complement.
ATTATACCATTTTTTATTTATATAGATACGAGTAATGGTGAGAATTGCTAAAGCATCCATCTTATCTAGAGAAATGGAAAGATTTCATAACTATATTATGGTAAAGTTTACTTGATCATCACTGATATCAAAGGCCATTAAGGATGTTGCACTATCCATTGCATTTGCATGGCGATTATCTCTACTTGGAATACTATAAATAGAGAATGTATCAAATGTTTCTTTTAATTTATCCACCATTTCCTTATATGGCAGTAAATACTCTTCTTTTATTTAGTAATGATTGGTAACTTGATTAACAATCAAATAAGAGTCACCAAATAGTTGAATGTCCTTGATTTGAAGCCTTTTCACTATTGATAATCCAATTATCAAAGCCTTATAATTTTCTATATTATTTGTACAAGAGAAGGCTAATATGTAAGATAATACCTGCACCCGTGTTTGTCCTACATCTAGATCCATCAAAAAACATCATCCAAAGATTTAGAGATATATCATATGCCTTGAACTCATCATGCAATGCGTTGTTAATTAGAAAAGATCAAGTAATGGAGTTATAGCTAATTGGTCGGCCATAACTTGACCTTTTATTTATTTTTAAGATATAAATTTGAGATCAACTCTGTAAGTTGCATCACCTATTTTACGATGCAAATTATTAAGTGGGTTTTTTTCATGAGGAACTTTATGGATCATCTTTAGTTATAACGTGTACCTCATTATTGAGCAAATAGTGTCATAATTTTTTTTAGAAAATACCAAGGTTAGATATAATTTTTCCATTTTTGTATATTTTCATTCATAATCAACCAATAGACAACTAATGTAATAGATTACCTATTTTTTGTGATCATCATCATATTGGGATAATAGTGCCCCAAAGGCCTCATCATTGGTGAAGATATAAAGGAGTGATAGTATGTCTAGTTTAGGAGGCATGATTAAAAATGGGTTTACTAAATATTATTTAATTTTATCAAAGCTTTGTTGATAAATATCATCCCATACAAATTTGATATCTTTTTTTAAAAAACATGTGAAACGAATTGTCTTATCAACCAACTAAGCAATGAACTATTGAATAGCCTAAATTCTACCTTGTAAACATTGTAATTGATTTAAATTAATTGTTGGTGGCATCTCAATAATGTATTTTAACTTTTTTGGAACAACCTCAATGCCCTAATAAGAAATAATGTACCCGAGAAGCTTTCTGCAAGATACTTTGAAAACACACTTTTTTGGATTTATCCACACATTGAACTTTCACAAGCACTCAAATATTTTTTGTAGATTAGTAGCATGGTCTTCATGGTATTTTGATTTTGTAAAACAATCATCAACATAATCCTTGACAATTTTATGGATAAAATCATAGAAAATATGTGCCATTACCCTTTAATATGTTGCTCCACAATTTTGATTCCAAAAGGCATATCAATATAACAAAATGTGGCCCATATAGTAATAAATGTCATTTTTTCTTAATTTGTTGGGTTGATTTTAATTTCATTATATTTGTAAAAACCATCCATAAATTAAATTGTCTTATATCTCATTTTATAATTGATAATCATGTCAATGTTAGGTAATGAAAAAATCATCTTTTAGACAAGCCTTGTTTAAATCATGATAATCGGTGCAACACTGAATGTTACCATTAGGCTTAGTAACTTGTTCAATGTTAGACACCTAATTGGAATGTGTAATGGCTCTTATAAATCCTATGTCTAAGAGCTTTTAAATCTCATATTTTACCAGCAAAGCCACTTTGGGATGTATTTTACAAATCTTTTGTTTAGCATGGCTTGCATCCGAATAAAATAATATATTATGCATCACCATTGATGGGTCAATACCTAGCATATATGAATAAGCCCAAGCAAATAGTTTGGGAAAATCATGTCGGACATAGTAATAGTTTTTACCTTCATCATCCTACATCATTGAAATGAGCAAAATAGGTTGAGGATCTTTATCTAATCCATATTTATATTGGATTGTTTATTCATTCAATAATGTGGATCATTCAACAATGAATGGGGCAATAGGAATAGTATTAGGTGCACTATGTTGGACATTGGTACCATCGCTCTCATAAAAGTAATCCTAAGTAGAGGTGGAATGATTAAACCTATTCTTAGGATAAAAGGAAAGGAGATCCTCATATGTCCCTAAGTACTAGAGCAAGGACTCATCATTTGAGAACTCATATAATGTCAAAATTTCTAGTGAATCATTTTCGTCAATCAAATGATGGTTTACCAATTGTAGATGTGTGGTAGTAGGTATATGCATACATTATAATTTGGTATTTGTAAAATAAGTCTCACAATGAATAGTTTGTTTGTGCCTTAGATTTTTTTGAAAAACCCAAACCTTGCCAATTTGTACTATTTGTAGGAGAGATAAGTTGGGCAATACCTTGTTCATTTTCTCCCAATTCTTGTCCTTTATACCAATATTTAAGCAAATATCAATAACCAAAATCTAGGTTATAGGATTGTGGCAGAATAATATTCATGTTTTGGACCATTACACAATGTTTGAAGGGATTTGTATCCATGGGACATGTTTAAATAAATCCATGGTGGCTAAATTTTAAACATGAATATAAAGTAGATGGTACCGCATATATCTCATGTATCCAAGGCCATCCCAAAAGTATGTTATAGTTTAGATAATTTGGCATCACTTGGCATAAAGTAATGTACAGGGTCCCAAGGTAATGTTCAATGTTATTTTTCCCATTACTTGTCATGAAATATTTTGAAATCCTTTTATGCTCATATTGAATGGTTCCAAATCTTTAGGTTCAATGCTCATTAATGAAAGAAAGGATATGTTACAAATGTTAATTCCCAAGTCACTATCCATAAGGACTCTTTGGACCATCTTATTGTACACACATACCTATGTGTATAGTGGTAAGCAACAATTTATGAGGTCTTGGGGTGGTAAATCTTATTTTTCAAAAGATATATCATGTTCAACCCATTTTATGGAATTTAACATAGAGGCCATACTTATGTAGATACACACACAATCCAACATGAATTTAACATATTGGAGTATTAATAGGCATTGCCTACATAGTCAATAATCCAAAGAGGGATTCATATTATGTAGTTCTCCCCTTCATGTTAGTTTGTGTGTGTATCAAAATGCAATGTGTGATAAGTAAGTACATATAGTGATCTAGCTTGTAACTTGTAAAATATGGCTCATGGAATGCTCCTTCAATACATCAGACCTGTAGATGGTTTGTCCCTATGAATGATATTGAAATAAGAAAAATTAAGGAAACTTTGTTCACTTGAATTCTTGATTGAATTCTTTTGGTAAGTTACCTTGTGAGTTGTTAGGTCTATGCTAGGTGAGGAATGAATGAGGGTTGATTTTATATGTATATCAATCTCTTTTGGAAATATCTCATATTAAATCACTTAAGCTGACCTTTAGGATATGCTTCATTTAAAAATTTGATGACTTTAGGGCAATGGACACTTAGTTTGTTACATGACACTAGTGTCGATGTAGGCCTCTAGCTGGGATGTAAATGTCTGTGAAGCTAAAAAATAGGTACAAATCTAAAACTTGCAAAGGATGATGATAATAGGCAGGTTTATAGTATTTTGAGCAGTACAAAAAGCCTGGTCATTAGAATAACATATGGTCAAACTAAAAGATAAGAATAATATATAAAAGATAGCAAATGCAAACCTTTTGGTAAGAAGGTCTTAGAACTGAAGGGTATAAACACAATAAGTACATGCCAAGTATACAAGACCAATGTGTTATATAATTCAGATTTAGTGTCTACAGTAAGGTTCTAGACAAAAATATGGTTCACTAATATGTTTTACCATATTCTGATTATGTGAACCTAAACAAGTATAAACAATTGAATATTCAAATTTCATAATACAAATTACCAATCATATAAATTTGAATTCTACCTATGATTTATTACATATGTTCGATATAAAAATGATCAAACCTATAAGGGATATGAAGTACTTAGCTTGTTATATCTTGATTATGGTATTTGTATTATGTGATATCTATCAAATGTGTTATATGATAGTTCTGTGTGAGTTTGGATCAGGAACAAACTATGACAACTGTGCAAGACACCTTTGGAATTATTAGACCCTTTCAAATTTGGATTTAATTTGATTCTAAAGAAGTCATCTGGGGAGGTTGATTCAAACTATTTTCACTCAATAATGTGTGTGTTTGTAAATATACTTTTTATATTCGATCAACTTCAGACCTACACAAATAATCATGTATTCTTTCTCATTTGTCTTAACACTAACTCTTGTACCTTTGATTAAGAAACCCTACAAAAGGGTTATTATTTTGAGTTGAATTGACCTCAGCGAATCTCTGTCAACCAATTGAGCATTGTTTATATTGTAAATACTTTGAATAGGGCTCAAATCACATATAATTCTTCTTTTAATGTGAATGTGTGCCAAGTCATGTGGATGCAAGTCTAGATGTTATTTTTCTTAGACCCTCCTTTGATACAAGCATGCAAAATAGAAATTGACTTCAAAAACTTTAGATTTTGTAATGAACAATAAGCTAAGAGTAGGTGAACTTCATATGTACCTTTGTAATATTGAATGTTTGTTCCTAAATGCCTTAAGGGGCTTTTTATATATAGAGTTCTTAGATTTCAATTAGAGTAACCAATGGTGCAAAAGTTGACCTAAGAGTAATAAAATGTGTAAAATAAACAACCTAAAGGGAAATATGCCCAAAAGAATTTGAAAAAGGCTTCAGGATGTTTTTGGAAAATTTGGGCTCTTGCATATGACAATAGAGTTCCTAAATTCTGAATTTATCTAAAAGCCAAGAAAAACTCAATGACAGGGGAAATAAGACCAAGAGTCCCTATGGCAAAATAAATTTAATTAGAAATAATAAAAAAGAGTATTGTATAGTCGAATAAATTCAAAAAGATGACAAAAGACCAAAATGTATGTGTCAATAAGTTCCCTATCCATAACTAGACATTTAGATATGTAAGGCTACATAAGACGATTATGCAAACCAAAATTGTACCAAATTTAGATATCTACAAAAGTGTCATAAATTACTTAGCGCTTAAATAATTTTTTTTATATTTAACTAACATGATTGATGCATTGTCAAATTTGCATGGAGACCAAACTACCTCTCCCTCATCGAACTTTTATTTTTACATTCCTAACATAAAGCTACATTGACTTCTTAATTTACAACACTAAACTTCAAATTGATCCACAATACTAACCCAAAAAACTGAAGTGGGTTATAATCACAATGACTCCATGCTAATATGGTTTGCCTTTTTTAGAACTTTATTTTTTATTTTTGGAAAATACATTATATTAATAAAAAAATTACCCAAAAAAAATTGTGTAATAACAATGGAAATTTTTATTACTGAGAAAAATATTGAAAGAAACAGACAATGTTAATGGAAATTTCTATTATTGAAAAATACTACAAAGTTTAGACCCCACAGTTTAGAAATAAAATAATGATAATTATGTATTTAAAAATTAATCTTTCGTATATGATATTATTTAGGGTTGTTAAATCCTATTTATTCAAGGTGTACTTTCATACCACTCACCGACTTTTTCTTTAATGAAATATATATTATATTTTACTTAATGAAATATATCACATACTTCCAATAAAAAATCAGCACTCAAATTTATTTATAAGGTTGAGATAAGGATATAAATAATAAAATAAATAAATGTATAGAATTTTCCTTACATAAATTTCACATTTAAAAACAAGCTTCACTTATTTACTTTAAACTCCGACATCATATCTAAATGGAGTTTGTGAAAAATAAATTATATCACTCAAGACAATATATAAATTTAAAAAATAGAAAATAAAATAACACGAAACTGTTTTTAGGTTACCTTTCAACTTTGTATCAGATAATGAAATTAATGAAATGGACATCATATCCCCTACAAAGCAAACTCACACATGGTGCAATGTACTGCAGTGCAATGCAGAGTTTGGGTCATAGCCATTAAGCCACATCAAACTTATAAAACTCTCCAATAAAGACATAAAACATTACATTATAGAGCGTTGGTGTTGGGAGGAAGAGGAGAAGGAGGAAGAGTGTTGTTGTGCAATGGGAAAGTTGTGGAGGTAGATCTTATATAATACCAATCCCTTTTAGAAATATATCGCATTAAAGCACTTAGGCTTACTTATAGGATATGTTTCATTTACAAATTTGATGACTTTATGGCACTGAACACTTAGTTTGGCACAAGACACTAGCGTCAATGTAGGTGTCTAGTTGGGACGTAAGTGTCTAGGAAGTTGAAAAACATATACAGGTTCAAAACATATAGAGGACGATAATAAATAGGTTTATAGCATTTTGAGTAGTACATGAGGCCTGGTCATAAAAATAACATATGGTCAGACTAAGAGATAAGCAATTGACACATGAGATAGTAGATGCAAGCCTTTCACTAGCAAAAAGGTCTTAGAACTGAAGGGTATAGCCATGAGAAATATCTGTAAAGTATACAAGACTAAAGTGCTCTATAATTTAGATTTACTGTCTATAATAAGGTTCTAGACAAAATATGGTTCACCAATGTGTTTTACCATGTTTTGATTATGTGAACCTAAACAACCATAAAAGTTTGAACATTCAAATTGCACAATGCACATTACCAATCATACAAAGTTGAATTCTACCTATGATTTATTACATATGTTAAATTAAAAAATGATCAAACATCTAAAGGATACAAAGTACTTAGCTTTTTATGTCTCAATTATGGTCTTTGTATTATATGATATCCGTCAAATACGCTCTGATAATTTGTGTGGGTTTAGATTGGGAACAAACTATCACAACTACACAAGACACCTTTGGAATTGTTATACCTTTACAAATTTTTATTTCATCTGGTTCTGAAGAACTGGTCTAGGGAGGTAGAGTCAAACTATTTTCACTCAAGAATGTGTGTGTGTGTGTGTGTGTGTGTTTGTAAATGTCCTTTTTGGATTCGATCAACTTCAAACCTACATAAATAATCATGTATTATTTCTCCTTTGTCTGCACCCTAACTCTTGTACTTTTGATTGAGAAACCCTACAAAAGGATTAGTACTTGGAGTTGGATTGACCTCAACCAATCTATGTCAATCAATTAAGCATTGCTTACATTGTAAATACTCCAAAGAGGGCTCAAATCGCATGTAGTTCTCCATTTAATGTGAATGTGTGTCAATTCATGTGGATGCAAGTATAGATGCTATTTTGTTTAGACCCTCATTTGACACAAGCATGAAAAATAGAAATTGACCTTAGAAATCTTAGATTTTACGACAAATAATAAGTTAAGAATAGGTGCGCTTCATATGTAACTTTGTAATATTGATTGCTTGTCCGTAATGCATTGAGGGGCTTTGTATATATAGAGTTCTTGGATTTGAATTTGATGAACTAATGGTGCGCAAAAGTCGACCCAAGAGTAACCAAATGTGTAAAATAAATGGCTCAAAAGGAAATGTGCCCAAAAGAATTTGACAAAGGGTTTAAGGTGTTTCTGAAAATTTTAGATGCTTGCATATGACGATAGAGTTCCTAAATTTTGAATTTGTCTGAAAGCCAAGGAAAACTCAACGATAAACAAAATAAGACCAATAATCTTTGTGTCACAATAAATATAGTTGGAAATAATAATAAAAAGTATTGTATAGTCGAATAAATTCAAAAAGATAACAAAAGACCAAAATGTATGCATCAATAAGTTCCCTATCCATAACTAAAGATCTACATATGTAAAGCCACATAAAAACATTATGCTAAAAAACTTGTACCAAATTTAGATATCTACATAAGTGTCATAAATAACTTAAGAGAGTAAATATTTTTTTATATATTTCACTGACATAATCGATGCATTGCCAATTTTACATGGAGGCCAAACTACCTCTCCCTCATCAAACTTTTGTTTTTACATGACGCCATGCTACTATGACTTATCGTTTTTTGAATTTTATTTTTTTATTTTTAGAAAATATATTATATTAATTTAAAATTACCAAAAATAACACACATAATAACAATAATTGTTTTTATTATTGAAAGAAATAGATAATATTAATAAAAAATTCTATCATTGAAAAATACTTAAAATTTTAAACCTCAGAAATTAAAAATTAAATAATGTTAATTATATATTTAAATATTAATTTTCATATATCATATTATTTAAGATTGTTAAATCTTATTTATTATACCACCCACTGATTTTTTATGAAAAATATGTATTATATTTTACTTAATGAAATATATCATATTATTTTAATAAAAAAATCAACACTCATATATTTAACAGGTTGAGACAAGGATATAAAAATTGTATATAATTACCTTGCACATGTAACAACATGCTTCACTTATTTACTTTAAAGCCATTTGTGAAAAAACAAATTATATCACTGAAGACAATATATATATATTTGAAAAATAGAAAATAGAATAACACAAAAATGTTTTTGGGTTACCTTTCAATTTTGTATCAGATAATGAAATGGACATCGGAGCCCCTACAAAGCAAACTCACACATGCTGCAGTGCAGTGCAGTGCAGAGTTTGGGTCATAGCCGCTCGGCCTCTCCAACAAAGACATAAAACATCATAGGGCGGTGGTGTTGGGAGAAGGAGGAGGAGGAGGAGGAGGAAGAAGAGTGGTTTTGTGCGATGGGAACGTTGCGGAGACAGAGGTTAAATGGTGTTTAGTGCAGTCGAGGAACTTCAAAGACGTCGGGGCAGACGAACGGCGGCCCAATCTCTCGTAGCAGTCGATTGAAAAGAGGGAGAGGGAAAGATTGAAGTGCTCCTTACTCGACCCAAACCCACATTTGTTGTGGCCCTGGCGACTAAGCAGGGGGCGCAAACAGTGCACGTACAGGCGGCGGAAACCTCCCAAGGCTCTTACAACAGATGTGACTTGCCCTTCCATTTCCATTTCCATTTCCATTGGGCACTTCCCTGTGCAAATGCCCTCCCAAAGCGCCTCCTCTTGTGCCATGCGCTTCCATCGCCTGCTAACGCATGCCGCAATCGCCAGCGATTTTGAATCCAAATGCTTCAACACCTCAAAAAGCATGTCATCCATGGCTCTACTTCTCAACTTCACTGCCCCATTTCTTTTGCATAATTCCAAAAAGAGCGAGCATCATCCTAAATATGGAGGCAGGGAGGGGCCACTGATAGTGATAGTTGTAGTTGTAGGTGTAGGAGGAATCCTGTGAAGAGGAAGCAGCCGAGGAAAAACGGATAAAAGAGACGCATCTGGGCACGATTAACAAGAATACAAATTTGTTTTGTTTAGTAAATGCCAAATCCAAAACACGACAAATTCAATCCACTAACTAGTGACTCCCCACCTGCGCCTAAATTTCACATTTAGGGAGAGCGAGCATTGCCTGAGCCTGCCTCATTCATTCTCCTCTCTCATGTTTCTCTATTCTTATCGGGGAAAGCGCGCGTACAGGTACCACAGTATATTCTAAAGATTTCCTTCTCTGGTCTTGTCCGTTTTCTCTTGTCTTGTCATAAATCCCCCGACTTGCACATTGTAGAGGCCCATCTGCCATGACACACTTATTTTATCGGCTACATTGTCGGCACTATTCCAAAGATTTTTTTTTTTTTTTTTTGGGGGGGGGGGGAAGCGGGTGGTTGGGGTAGGAAAAAATACTAAATATAAAATTTGAACACATTTCAACATTGTGAGGCTTTTGCTACATTCCCTTTTAGGGAGGGAAATATTGTACATTTTACTTGGTTTAATGGTAAATTAGTAGTTATTCCAACGGTATAAGTTATGTCGGAAGGAATGGTGTAGTCATTAATTTATGATTATTGATTTCATTCTATTTTTTGTACTAAATTTGGTATCTTATATTTATCAATGTAATATAGACTCTTAAATCTCAATGTCTTGTCTTCATATCAATTACATTATATTATTAGTTCAAGCCACATATCAAATACTAAATACAAAATCTAAACACATTTCAACATCGTGAGGGGGGTGGTTGCGGTAGAAAAAATACTAAATACAAAATTTAAACACATTTCAACATCGGGAGGCTTCCGCTACGTTCCCTTTTAGGGAGGGAAACATTGTACATCTTACTTGGTTTAATGGTAAATTAGTAGTTATTCCAACGGTATAAGTTATGTCGGAAGGGATGGTGTAGTCATTAATTTATGATTATTGATCTCGTTCTATTTTTTGTGCTAAATTTGGTATCTTATATTTATCAATGTAATATAGACTCTTAAATCTCAATGTCTTGTCTTCATATCAATTACATTATATCATTAGTTCAAGCCACATATCAAACGTTGAATCCTATCACAGTCAAATCAAATCAATTGACATCTTCATTCACCCTTGACAATAATAAATGGACATTCAAAGAGGTTGCCATGTTACAAGCGATATATCCCTTTCCAATGGGCAATAGTCATGTAAATTCAAAAGATGCGTTGAATCTGGGTCTGGGGTTTGATATGGGCCCCTTGGTATTCAATATCATCGGAAATAGCTTGTCATTGCCCCTCACCATGGATGCTCATCTCACCTTGAAATCTTTCATTGTTTGCATATTTTGGAAGATATACGTGCAAAGTTTGGCGACATGTCAAATATGTCGATGCAATTTGAAGCTTCTACTGAACTATATCAATTACCCAATACATACTTGAAACATGTGTCACCTAAATCAAAACAAGGTTGAATATTTAACAGCTCCTCTAAAAATGTAGAGAATGCACCATGTGTCAATTTAGAAGAGTCTAACACTATTGGACAAAAACTTTGACTACTTAAACTATTTAAAACTTAATTAGTTGACTCTAAAAACAATTAGATGAAATGAAAAAGGCTCCGTCAATATAACCACTAGTGCTACCAATTTTGGGAAGTCTGCTAGAACTGGTTAGGATTCCACACCAATCTCTGCATACTCTCTACAAGCGATTTGGTGGTTTGATGTATTTCAAATTAGGCACCACCTTGGTTGTTATAGCTTCCTATCTGGAGGTTGTAGCTATCATACTTAAGAACATAAGTTACACTAAAAGGGATGTAAATTTCTATTTTGGTAAAACATGAACTATAAATCAAAAGAGTGTAAATTGACAATTGTACCTCACTCAAAACCCATGACCGCTAACCCTATCTCACCTTTTGTGCATGAAATTTGTATACATGTATAATATTTATATATATTAATTATTAATTATTATATAAATATTATATAGGGTATGTGCACGGAGTTGGGAGACAATTCTATATTGAAATTATGGCTCGATAATTGCCAAGCCATAACATGTACACGTTATTGAGAAAATAATATGTACGCATTATTGTAAATTTAAATAATGTGTATGCGTTATATAGTGTACTATACAACACATACATGTTGCTTTGTTATAAGTCCAAAACCAACTCCATGAGCATTTAAGAGTTGCACGTGAAGCCAACTTTGTCCATAAGCTTATATTTACTACTCTAAATGTTAAGTATAAGTTTACATTTATATTTTAAATGTATTTTAGTAAATATAAGAAATTAGGCTCACTCAGCATCTGATAGAGTTGGTCTCATAGTTGCACACCTTACGATGTGAAAAATAGTTTTTCAAAATCCAATTAGGTCAATACTTAGGCATTTTTGAGGTCTAAGTATTAAACGTAGGGATATTAGGACATAAATTTTGCAATTGATCTCCATTTTTGGTAAACATATAGTCATTTTTTAGGTTTTTGTGCCTTCTGAATTGATTCTTGGCATTTTTAGGAGTCTTAGGTTTGTCAAAATTAAAGTTTGCAAACCACTCACTTGTTAAGCACAGGATATACTGAGAGGGGGGGTGAATCAGTATATCATATATCTTATAAATCTTTTCTTTAACCAAATTTCACTTAATCAACATTCAAGATATGCAATAAAACTTAAACAATAAACACCACACAAGATAGAGAGAGACCCCAGATATAACGTGGAAACCCAATGTGGGAAAAACCATGGAGAACAATCTCAAGTATATGAATGAGCACAAACCCAAACAATATTCGCAAGCCAAGCTTGCAGGAGCACCATACCCCTTTGCCGAGCACCAACCCAGCTACTATTTGTGAGCACCAACTCACATGAGCACCACACCCCTTTGCTGAGCACCAACCTAGCTACAATTCGTGAGCACCAACCCACAGAAGCACCAACCTCTTTGCCGAGCACCAACCCAGCAACAATTCATGAGCACCAACCCACAGGAGCACCAACCCCTTTGTGTATACCACACACCTTTCTCTCAATGTTGTTATCTCAACAAATGATAGATCAATACAACATCTCTTTCCTCTCTCTCACCTTTGCTCTTCTCAGCTAGATATAACAAATACAAATCATATTCATCTCTCACAATTGCTCTTCTAAGCTAGATATTACAATATCAAATCAACCTCTATCTTCCATATTACAAATGGCTACTCAAACCTTTATTTATAGCTTTTCAAATGACCTTTGGCCTTCCCCTTTTGTGACCCTTCAATCCTCATGAAAAATGGCGCCAAACTTGTATGACCCTTCATATTCAAGCCTTTGAAAAGTTATGTGGTGACCCTTCATGACCAAAAATGTCCTTCCATCTTTTGTCCTCATCTTGGTGACTTTTCGTATTCCTTAAAGTGTCCCTTCATGAGAAATTGCACCCTTACTCTTTTGTCTTCACTTTGTGACTCTTGGTATTCCCAAAGATGACTCTTCATGGGAAAATGTGTCCCATCCTTCTTTTGTCTTTATCCCGTGGCTCTTCGACTTCTTCATGGGCCCTTGTTTTGTCTCATATGCAACCAAAAATATATTCATTAATATTAAATAAATATTAACTCATATTAGCCAAGATATATTTATTACAAACAACAATAAATACAATGGGGCCTTTATCACCAATAATGCTAGACCTTTGACATCAATGACAATATTTCCAACAATCTCCCCCTTTGTCATTGATGGCAACCTCAATCTTGAAACTGCCACATCCTGTCACCTGGACATAATGTCATCTAAAAACATACAATAACTCCCCCTTACTGTAGCAACTTGTACCTGTTCTCTGTACCTATTTTTTGCACCTGTACCTATACCTGTTATTCTCCCCCTTTGACATCAATGGCAAAGGGCCTACCTGGAGCTAACACTTAGCTCCCCCTCACTTGATGCTGAACATCAATGGCAGGAAGTAATAGAAATTACTCCCAAATCCTCTCACCGATCTTTGAGAAGATATCTGATTAAAACATTGCCTGTCCTTTGAGAATCTACAATCAACTCATTTGAATATTTTCTTCTACAACCTTCCACATGAAAATTTAAGGTGTATCCTTGATCACATATTTGACTTACACTCAAAAGATTATGCTTACAAAACAATTCATAGCTTTGGTTTTACTAATATCCAAACTTAAAATACCTTTTCTGGATATCCTGGCAGTGGTTTTATCTTCGAATTTCACTATGCCACCATTGATCTTCTTTACTCTTATCTCCTATCATATGCCTCAAACGTCCGCTATCAGGGAACCATGGCTGATCTTTATTTCTTACTTGCAAAGCTGTTTGCACCAACATAGAATCTTCAGGTTGTTTCTTCTTCCATGAACATGTATGAACCTTCTTCGTAATGAATGGAGCTTTGAAACTTTGATCCTTCTTCTTGATGAATGGAGCTTTAGAAATCTGAACCTTCTTCTTAATGAATGGGGCTTTGAAACTTTGATCCTCCTTGATTGAATTTGCATGAGTATCCTTTTCCTTCTTTTTGAAACTGTTAGCTCTTTTTCAACATTTTAATTTCTTGTGACCATAATCATTTGAAACACTTTAAAACTTTTAAACACTGCATATGTAAGAATCATTCTAATAGCCTCAACCTTAACACCGGTGCAAAATTTTATTTAAAAATATATTCACTCAAAAGATATACAAATTAATCCGTCAACTCACCTTCTTATCATGCAACATAGCCAAGACCCAAAAACATCCACTATGCTTCAATTTTTTCTTAAAAGTGTCTCCTTGAAGCTTAGAAGAGACACCCCACACAAAAGGGTCCTAGAAACATATCTCAGGAGATTCCCACATCTCCTCTGTTTCTTCCTTGATCTTCTTATGTTTTTCTTTTAGAATCTGTTTAAGCATGTCTAACCTTTTTGCCCTATTAACCTTATCATTTATGATGTTTTTCATCTTCTCAACTTTTGCAACTATCTTATCTTGACAAAGCTCATGCTCAAATGTAACAAGAGATTCTGCACAATCCTTCCTATCTAATTCTTTATCTACTATAGCAAGTAATTCATTTTCACTTTTAAACTCAACCTGATCAACCTTTACTATTTTAGGTCTCCAAACCTTAATTTGACTCTTCTCATATCTTTTAGGGGTTATGTAACCTTTGACATACTTTGAATATCTCTTTATTTTATTTTGACATAATTTAGCAATATGTCCAACCTCATGACAACAAAAGCAAATAATATTTCTCATACCTTTTTCTTGAATGTGACTGAGATCTCTTTTTGACTGATTACTTCTCCTCATACAGTCTCTTGCCCTATGACCAACATGATGACAAACAAAACAACGGCCACGAAAATAATTTGAAAACTTAAAAGCATTGGGTTGCCTGATTGACTTTTTTGATTTGCCTTCAAAACCTGCATCCTTCTTTCTTTGGACCAATATTTCATGATCTTTCTCAACCTTGATTATAAGCTTTTCATGATTATCCTTTAAAGAACCTAACTCAACCTTCAACTGATTGCACTCTTCTTCTTTTAATGTTAAAATTGAATTTGCAACCTCTAACTGATTCTTAAGATCTTGAATAAATATCTTATTTTCTTTTACTTTTATAGCCAACTTAGAATCCAAGATACACACCTTTTCCTTAAGAGCCTCAACCACAAATTTCAACTCTTGATTCTCCTTCTTTAGCTACTTGGCCATCTTATGCTTTTCTTTGATCTACCTTCAAGCTGTTAAACCCTTTTTGAAGGAACCTGCTCTGATACCAATTAAGCATGAGATATACTGAGAGGGGGGGGTGAATCAATATATCATATATCTTATAAATCTTTTCTTTAACCAAATTCCACTTAATCAAACATTCAAGATATGTAATAAAATTCAAACAATAAACACCACACAAGATAGAGAGAGACACCAGATATAACGTGGAAACCCAATGTGGAAAAAACCATAGAGAACAATCTCAAGTATATGAATGAGCACAAACCCAAACAATATTCACAAGCCAAGCTTGCAGGAGCACCATACCCCTTTGCCGAGCACCAACCTAGCTACTATTCATGATCACCAACCCATAGGAGCACCACACCCATTTTTCGAGCACCAACCCAGCTACTATTCATGAGCACCAACCCACAGGAGCACCAACCCCTTTGTCGAGCACCAACCTAGCAACAATTCATGAGCACCAACCCACAAGAGCACCAACCCCTTTGCCGAGCACCAACTTAGCAATAATTCGTGAGCACCAACCCACAAGAGCATCAACCCCTTTTTGTATACCACACACCTATCTCTCAATTTTGCTATCTCAATAAATGATAGATTAATACAACATCTCTTTCCTCTCTCTCACCTTTGCTCTTCTAAGCTAGATATAATAAATACAAATCATATTCATCTCTCATAATTGCTCTTCTAAGCTAGATATTACAATATCAAATCAACCTCTATCTTCCATATTACAAATGGCTACTCAAGCCTTTATTTATAGCTTTCCAAATGACCTTTGGCCTTCCCCCTTTGTGACACTTCAATCCTCATGGAAAATGGTGCCAAACTTGTATGATCCTTCATTTTCAAGCTTTTGAAAAGTCATGTGGTGACCCTTCATGACCAAAAATGTCCTCCCATCTTTTATCCTAATCTTGGTGACTTTTTGCATTCCTTAAAGTGTCCCTTCATGAGAAATTGTGCCCTTACTCTTTTGTCTTCACTTGGTGACTCTTGGTATTCCCAAAGATGACTCTTCATGGGAAAATGCATCCCATCCTTCTTTTGTTTTTATCCTGTGGCTCTTCGACTTCTCCATGGGCCCTTATTTTGTCTCATATGCAACCAAAAATATATTCATTAATATTAAATAAATATTAACTCATATTAGTCAAGATAAATTTATTACAAACAACATTAAATACAATGGGGCCTTTATCACCAATAATGCTAGACCTTTGACATCAATGACAATATTTCCAACATCACTTTGAAATTAATGCAAAGTGGTGTGATTGGGGTAGCATAGGTCACATTGATGACCTACACACATCAAACGACCACTTTGTGTTAATTTTACTTGTTGATCATCCTTCATCCTTGATCACTTCCTACTGAGGCCTCATTACCCCTAATCACTCTCTCATCATTCTTCATTGTCCCTAATCATTCTCTCATGACCCTCATTGTCCCTAATCATCTCTAATCACTCCCTTATGATCCCTGATTACTCAATCATTGACCCTCAATATGCCTCATCATCCCTAATAACTCACTCCTTGTCCTTCCTCATCTCTCATCATTCCCTCATTGACCCTCATCATCTTTAATCACTCCCTCATCATCCCTAATCACTCCCTCATTGGATATCACCATCCATCATCGTTCTTAATCACTCCCTCATTGGCCTTTACCATCCCGAATCACTACTTCATCATCCTTAATCACTCCCTCCTCATCCCTCATCAAATCTAATCAGTCCCTTATTGACCCTCACCATTCCTCATCATTTATATTCACTCCCTCATTGCCCCTAACCATCCCTCATGATGCAGAGTCCTATTGTATGCTCTACTTGAGTTCTTTGCCAATGTCCACATAGCTTTCACTTTGTCTTTTATTTCTTGATCTCTATCTTTGGACCTTGCACACATTTCAAATTCACATCTACATTTTATTCATTTCATTTATTCTCCACCATTCTTTGGATGGTCTCATTAAACTCTTCATTTTATTCTCCTTACTCAATGCATTCAATCTCTCTTACTTTGAGACTATCCCCCTTACTAGTCTTTACGCTTTATAATAAATTGAATCAAATATTGTCTCTGGTTCTTTAGGATTTAATAGAGCTTTGAAAAACTTCCTTCCACTCCTTTGAGTTCTTTCTAACTTCTTCTCAACCCTACTTAACTTCTCAACACAATCCTCATATCATACACTACCTCTTACTCTATCATAAACTCTTATTTTACGGACTTAAATCATCAAATCAACCTCATTTATGGATACCCTATAATATATCCTATTTATTCACAAATTCCAAGGTTTGGTTTAACTATTTGATAACTTCTTTTGGCTCTTTCTACTCTCAAATTAGGTCTTTAGGTTTCCTTCTACCCTGCCTACCACATAGTCCTCCCCCATCCATACTCACACAACTTAAAAACACTATATTATCTTTGTGCATGTTTAACTCAAAATTTTCACCAAATTTCATTAATTATTAATAGTTTCAACTCCTAAAAACTCACTTTGAAAGTATAAACACCAATACAGGGTTTGGACTGGTTTCACAGACCCAACAAGGGTCAAAATGAGATTTCAATCTTCCAAAGGCATTTCTAATGACTTTGACTATTGGATTAGGTCTGATTTGAACCTATTCACATTTTACAAGTGTTATATTTCCCTTTTTAAGCTACAGCAGATTGACTTAACCAAATTTGAATAGACTGTACTCAGTCATAGGTCTATAGTAATCCGAGAAGAGGTTATTTGTTCTAATTCATTCTTAAAAGGGTTATAAATAAACATTAAGTTTGGAAATCCTCTGCATAATGTTTACACACTTTAAAAAATAAATGCCTTCCATCTATAACACTCAATTTTCCAATTTCCACAAGATACCACTATGACTGTGTTAAGTTTCTTGATGACTACAGGACTATGTTAGTTTTATTTTTGCTCATCCAAATATATGAAATCTACTTGAAAGAATATAAGGATTCATGATCATATGATAATCAACTCACAAACATATATGTTTGAATGTTCACTCCAATACATGCATATACCTTATCACATAGATGTTTTTCAGAACTTTTGCTCATAAAAGACAAGGTTGTGTTGTTTAACATAGAATGTCCTTATCAAAATAACAACATACAATATTTAAAGACTATTAAGGAATTTTTATGTCAAGTTATGAATTAATCACACATTCCAAAATCCCACAAAATATAATCTCTTCTTCCACAAGACTCTGACCTTCACTCAGATTTCAAGGCATAGTTTGTAAAAGCACAGGGTATATAGTTTGTAATTTGAACATTCAAAAGATTTGAAACTCAAATGACAAATGCTATAATCACCATAAAATAAAAGGTATTTTCAACTAACCACTCACACAAATATCACAAAGAACTTGTTACTAATCATGTTTCATGATCGTGCACACTGTCAACTATCCTTGCACAGATTTAAGAAGATGCAAGGTCTGTTTGCTTTCTTGTCTGCAAATAATAAAAACTTGTCTTTATTCACTTGTTTGGGGTTATTTACATTCATCCTTTTGAATCTTACCCCCTCTAACTCTCTTTAATCTGACTCTAAATATAAAATAAGGCATGGACAAGACTCTTATTACCAAATAACCATCAACTAAATTCTAAATTCTTCTGTATGTTAAAAGTGTCCTCAACTAACTCAACTACTAACATATTTCTCAAATATGAATTTAGGTATATGTGTTGTAACATCCTAAAATCCTCGCTAAAGTCTAACCACACCAAATTCAATGTTGGACTTCTTGAAACAAGATTGAAGTCTCTATGAAAGTTTAAAAATTCAAATGAAAGATTTGGTGGGAAAGTAAAATACAACTCTAATTCAAAATTGACATGAAACTATAAACTTAGAAAAACTCCTATAGACTTCTTATGAACTTTACCACCTTCTAAAAAATCTAAACATGTAAACTAGATCACTATTTATATTGGGTAGTGTTGTTCTTGCATCACTTCATCACCCCTAATCACTACTTCATCATACCTCATCATCTCTAATCACTCATTCCTCATCCCTCATCTCCCTTAATCACTCCCTCATTAATCTTGACCATCACTCATCATCCCTAATCACTCCCTCATCCTCCCTAATCACTCCCTCATTGACCCTCACCATCCCTCATCATCCCTATTAACTCCTTCATCATCTCTACTCAATTCCTCCTCATCCCTCCTCATCCTTAATCACTCCATCTAATACCTTGATGGTGGCATTTTGTTGGAGTTTAACAATGTTAGGAGATACAAGTGGAGAGTTGAATGCTAACATAAAATATAAGACATAGTGATCAAAATGATGTGGAGGTAAATTTGAAACACAAATATTTAACACCTATGAAAAAAATGGGCCTATTAAAAATTATGTAATTCACAATTGAAAATCTGCCAAAAAAAGAGAAGCAAGTAAAACCACCATAACACCAAAAATGGGTAGTAAATACATGAGGATCACCAAGTTATGTGATTTCTTGAAACCAATAAATTTATTTTCATATGAGGACATTTTATGATCCAAATAATTATATTTAAGGCCTTCTATTTGTATATATATTGATTGAGTCATCATACCAGAGAGTGGAAAATAATTTATAAATGATTAAAACAAGTAGTCCAAGATTGGAAAGTGGTGCTTAATTCATAACTTTAATATTCAATCCAATGAAGAGTGTCACACTATGAGCTCTCTACTTGCACATCTCAAGAAGTGTTACAATTTATCTAGCACTATAAAAAGTTAAGTAGATAATATATTATGAACCCAATGATATGGTCGGTACTAAAAATATATCTACTTTTGCCAACAAGAAATTATATGAATTAAAAATATTATTTCATTAATAAATGTAGATCAATGGTGATACAATACACTTCATCATTTCTAATGGAAGTTAGAAAAATTTAATTTATCCTAAATAATATTTTCAAAAATTAAACTTGAAATTTATATATCATCTATAACCATACACTATTGTATGGTTTAGTGTAGGCCTTGAGAAATAGATCACCTAGTAGTGTCACTTGGTGTACAAAATCAAACTTCTTAAAGATGCAATCCTTTGTGACATCTCACCATTATAGGTGTGTGATGTTTTACATGTGGTCAACCATGTATTTACCATTGACATATAGTCTATGAGGTAAATCCTTGAAATTTTGTGATAGATTTTCTGGATCTAAAATAACATATATCATAGTTAGTTCATAAGCTTTTAGTCATTAGTACCAAGAAGTGCAAGAATATTATCAATTATAATAACAAGTATAATCTTAATGGTAATGATTAAATGTTTCATGGCATCCTTATGTCACCATATCATAGTATGGTTTATCCAAAAATAACAAAGACAAAACAATTGAACCATAAACTAGATGAATACAAGGATATCTTTCAGTCACCTAAATAAGTTCCTGCATACTATACACTAAACAATACTATTGATTTGATCCCTTAACTACCTATACCTCAAACCTTTTTATACAACATATCATTTCTAGAGAATGAATAAATCAAGTGGTAGATCCATGAAATCATGGATAATGGACACATCATGCCCAAATCATTGCCTTGTAGAAACCCAATTATGTTTGTGCCAAAGTTGTGAATCAATTAAAAAAATCTTAACAAGATTAACATGAAGAAATATTATCCTCATTTAAATATTAAGTCATTTTTATGCTATATCCATGGTGTAGAAGTATTTTCCAAAATTGATCTTGAGTTTGGGTATCATCATATTCATGTTAAACCTTTAGACATTTGGAATATGGTCTTAAAAACAAAGGAATAATTGGTTGACTAGTTGATTATGACTTTTAGGTTAACTCATATAACATATTCATTTATTTCAAGATGTTGAATGACATCTTCAATCCTTTTACCTGTTCCATTTTTTTAACCTACCTTGATGACATCTTAATCTTTATAAAACATGGGATGAACATCTACACCATGTTGAACTAGTGTTTCACATTTTGCAGAAACATATTTTTGTGATAACATGAATAAATTTTCATTTTTCATGCAAGAGATAAAATATTTGGGACACATTACACACACAAGGAGTGCATGTGTGAAACTAACCAAGATTCAAGTTATACAGGAATGGGAAACACTAAATAACTTTGCATCTGATTCAAATCTTATCAGAATTAGAAAATTATACAAGAGATATATGCTTAATTTTTATCTTTTGAACCAAACTACCAAATTTGAAACCGAATAAAGTTTCATTTAGTCAACTACATAACAAAGATAATTTGATAAAATAAAATTTAGACTCTATTTTGTGTTAATACTTATGTTACTTGATTATAAATTTGGAAGATCATCCAATTCATTCAGTAATAAAATTGACTATCACAAATGGGTATTGACAACACAAGTCCTAAAAAGAGTTAATTTCTATGATAATGGATTAAACAACATATGATTGGAATCAAATATATATTTAGAGTATATACTTATGTTAGATGATGAGGGAGTGATTAGGGATGGTGAGGGTCAATGATAGAGTGATGAAGGATGGTGAGGGAGGGTGAGGGTCAAAGAGGGAGTGATTAGTGATGATGAGGGATGAAGAAAGATTAATTAGGTATTATGAGGGATGAAAAGTGAGCGATTAGGGATGATGAGGGATGGTGATAATCAATGGAGTGATTAGGGATGATAAGCATGAGCAATAAGAGATGATGAGAGACAACTAAGGTCAATGAAGGAGTGATTAAGGATGAGGAGGGAGTGATTATAGATGAGGAAGCAATTATATATGATGAGGGATGAGGAAAGAGTGATTAGGGATAATGAAGGATGGGGAGGGAGTGATTAAGGATGATGATGGATAGTGAGGGTCAATAAAGGAGTGATTATGGATGATAAGGGAGTGATTAGAGATGACTAAGAATAGTGAAGGTCAATGAAGGAGTGATTAGGGACAATGAATAATGATGAGAGAGTGATTAGGGGTGATGAGGTATGAGTAGGAAGTGATCAAGGATGAGGGAAGGATGATGAACAAGTGAAATTAACACAAAGTGGTTGTTTGATGTGTGTAGGACATGAATGTGATCTATGCTACCCTAATCACACCACTTTGTATTAACTTCAAAGTGAGTGGTTTTAAAACTTCAATTTTGACAAACCTAAGACTCCTAGAAATGCTAGGAATCAATTAGAAGGCACAAAAACCTTAAAAAATATTATATGTTTACCAAAAATGAAGATCAATTATAAATTTTATGTCTTAAAATCCCTAGGTTTAATACTTAGACCCTGAAAATCCCTAAGTACTAACCTGATTAGATTTTAAAAAAATATTTTCCACATCATAAGGCATGCAACTATGAGACCAACTCTAACATATGATGAGTGACCCTAATTTCTTTTATTTACTAAAATAAATTTAGAGTAGTAAATATAAGCTTATGGACAAAGTTGGCTTCACGTGCAACTCCCAATTTCTCATGGAGTTGGTTTTGGACTCATAACAAAGCAACACGTATGCATTATATAATGCATACATGTTGTATAATACACTATATAATATGTATGCATTCTATAACACACACACATTATTTGAATTTAAAACTGAGCCTTTGGGCTTGGAAATGGCTTATATTTCTAAGCCAAAGGCTTGGGACTATGCATCTATAGCCAATACTGAGAGTTTTAGGAAAAACCAACATATTTCAACTTCAATCATCAAATACGCTATGGATTTCAACATCAAAATTCAAAAAATTATTACTGTTATGATGAGCACATTGTCCTCTTTCTAAATGTATGATTTTTATAGTTTTTGGGATATTTTAAGGGTTTAAACTATATTTATTTCTAACAACACCTTTTTTAGGCCACTACATACCTCACCCATACATGCCTATTCATGTTTATCTAATTTTTTTTTCATTGATCCAAATGTAAAACAAATTATATGGTAACAAACTAGGCCTAATTTTACACACATTATAAATTAAGTAAAAAATCATTTTTTTAAGGTAGTTAGGGTGGGTCACACGGATGACTATCCATTTTTTTTATTGATTTTTAGAATATACTTAATTGCAAAATTAATAAAAAAAAATATTCACCAAAAAAATATAGAAAGAATTTTGTAACACACTAGAAGATCTAATCTAAATATTCACCAAAGGGTTTCTAACAATATTTAACGATGCTCAAAAAATGGTGGGTCGCACAACATGGTACAATTCAAAATTTCTTAAAAAAAATAGGAGGTATTCTTCAAATTTTAGATGTTTGACCTATTTATACTTAACCATTTTTCAAAAAAATATTTTTTTGAAAACTAGACTCGAAATGCTAAAATTCATGTTTTTACACCATCATCTTCTAATTTTGAGTGTAGCCATCTCTAATTATCTGCAGAAGTTCACATTTCTAAAATTTTAGAAAAATCATGTCCACGGATAGGCCCTTTTTTG
The DNA here is from genome assembly GCA_037957365.1 of Torreya grandis. Lineage (NCBI taxonomy): Eukaryota > Viridiplantae > Streptophyta > Pinopsida > Cupressales > Taxaceae > Torreya > Torreya grandis. Next base: position 95,552 of record JARHVA010006254.1, on the reverse strand, counting down.
TCCCCCAAGTTGGTGCACTTACCTTATTATATATATATATATATATATATATATATATATATATATATATATATATATATATATATATATATATATATATATATAATATTTTTTTGTACATTAAATATTGATTACATAATATATATGTAAATATTATCTTATATAATATATGTGTGTGTGTGTGTGTGTGTATAATGATAATTTATTAATAATATATGTTATAAGGAATGGGGTTAGCTACATATATAATTAAGGTCCTATGTAATTGCTTAGTGTCCCATGCATCGGCAAGGTGCATTTAGAGGAAATTCAATTTGATTGTTTGAGCTTAGATAAAAACTAATGAAGGGGTGATGACTCAATGGAGCAGTGGTTATAGCTTATACTAGAGCATCACTTGTGGTGGTGTTTGAACTAAGGTAAATAAAAGGCAATATATAATTAATGGAGTGGCTTGTTTATGACCAAGCTACAAAGTTTCAAAATCTACAACAAATGTAGAATCCAAAGTTCATTGGCTCGCACAAAAAGTAAATAAGGTATATTTGAATGTGTAAGGCCCATAGATTAGGTAGTGGTGTCATCGACATCGAGATAATCCCATAGGCTCTTAAGGCCTTAATTTCATGTGTTTTTTCCTTATTTATCAAAATTTGAATTCATCATGGTTATTATGGTTACTGCACAATAGAGGAAATTATAGAGGACTAAAGGCCCTGGTACTCAAACCCTTGTGGTGGTGATATGCACTTAGACATGGAACAACCACAATCATTTAGTAAAATGTAAATGGCCTTAGGGCCTTACTGCCTTGATTTCAATATTAAGAGGTGATTTGGAGTTTTGAGCAATTTAGGCTACATTTTATTTATATTATTACAAAGTGTTTCATAGTGCCATAAGTGGTGGTGGTCTTTTTTTGTCAGAGATGGTGCTTGTGGTGGCCGCTAAAGGAAATTAGGCCATGGAGTGGCATTACAAATTATTGAAACAAGTCATGCCTTTGCACAAAAAGCTTATAGAGAGATATTTATCTTGGTCAAAACTATTATATTTTTAGTTTGACAAACTTCATTTAATGTATTAAATACTTTCAATACTGTAGTGATTGATTTATTAAATCATCGACCATCGATGATTATTGTAGTTGTAGTCTTGTGTTCTTGTGAATAAGTTATCCAACCAAAATCTACAAATAATTGTCATCTTTAGACACAATGGTAAAGTTAGATGTGTGTGGTTCCCTTAAGGAAAAACATGACACAAAAGAATGTAAAAAACTTTTAAACAATTTCAATGCATAAATTTTATTATTTTGATTACAAAAAGATTAAATTAGAACACAATTTGAACTAAACGACATAAGAAATGGGTAAGTGCACAAATTTGGGGGATAAAAGTGGCCTACCCATGGACATGATTTTTCCTAAAATTTTATAAATATGATCTTCTGTAGATAATTTGAGATATTTACACTCCAAATTTGAATATGGTGTAAGAACATGAAATGTATAATTTTGAGTCTAGTTTCCAAAACAATATTTTTTTTAAAAAAATGGTTAATATAACTAGGTCAAACATCTAAAATTTTAAGAAAAACACCTATTTTTAAAAGAAAATAGAGTAGATAGACAATCATGTGGCACACCATTTTTTGAGAAATGTTTAATATTGTTTGAAAACCTTTAGTGAAAATTTAGATAAGATCTTCTAGTTTGTGATCTATATATTTATATATTTTTTCAATGAATACTTTTTTTTTATGAATTTTACAAGTAAATAGATCCTGAAAATTGACATAAAAATAGATAGCTACCCATGCGACATGCCTAACTACCCCAAAAAAATGAAAAATAGTTTTTTTGAATGTGTAGAATTAGGTCTAGTTTGTGACCATATAACTTGTTTTGCACTTAGATCAATTGAAATCAAATTACATGAACATGTACATACATGTATGTTTGTGGTATGTAGTGGCCTAAACAAGGTATAGTTAGAAATCAACATAGTTTGAAACCTTAAATTAGTTCAAAAATTATAAAAATCATATTTTTGGAAAGAGAAGAGCATGCTCACCATGATGGTATTAAGTTTTTGAATTTTACCATTGAAATTCATAGTGTATTTGGTGATTGAAGTTCAATTTTGTTTTTTTTTATCAATACTCTTGGACTCGGTGGTAGATTGACAGTTCCATGCCTTTGGCTCAGGAATCCAAGCCATTCTTAAGCCAAAAGGCTTGGTTTTTGAATTTAAATTCAAATACGCATGTTTACTTTTGAGCTCAAATTTTATATACATTCTTATATGTTATTGAGCTCCCTAATAGTGGTGTTCTTTCATGTGATATGGGAAGCATCCCTAACCTTGAATGGTAAATTAAGGTGTCATGGTATCATATTAGACTTCACAAATTTTAAGGGCATTTTAATATGTTGAATTGATTACTTATAATTACTTGGTTTTAAGGTGTAACTCATTATACATTTTATGATATAACTGATTTTATCATGAGACATCATAAAATGCATTTTTTAAACATATGGCCAAAACTTAGCCTTTGGAGTACCAATCTAGTTATGCATTTGAAGTAAATTAGGTCTATTTCAAGTCCCTTCAACCTAGTTTCATGACTATAAAATTTGATCTTTGGGGGTTGATTCAATCTAATTTCATTACATCGATTGAATCAAAGAAACATTATTTATTTATATGCAAGTTTTAAATGTATAGAATGTGGTTTTGAGCTCAATAAACTTGAAGTCATCAGTGAATGAATGCAAATGATGATTAGTTTAATTGTGGAGGTAATTAAGGTCAAAATGATCCACATGAACCTATTTTAAATCATATATGATGTGATTTAGAGTGAAATTAACCCTAATATCATGTCATATATAATAACCAGAGAGTCGATTCATTTAATCAAGGAGGCATTTGAGGCCAATTTGAACCCCTTTAAGAGAAAGATATGATTTATGGAAAAATTAAGTTTGATTCTAATATGAATTGATCCAATTACTCAGTTTGTGCAATTAGGGGTTTGATTTGGGTAAAATTGAGCCCCTAAACCAAACATGTGGTTCAATTGATTGTATAATGTATGCAACATGTATGGCTTAATTGACCCTACTTATATCAAAAATACCAACATGAAGGAAAATATCATAAATATGTAAACAAACGGAACAAATTTTCTTTAATTATCTTAGTGATTGGACCCTATATCCAATATATTAAACCCTAAACCTTCTACCATTTACCTTAAATCCTAAACCATGTACCATTTACCTTAAACCCTAAGCCATAAGTCCTAAACCCCAAAACCTTTAAATTTTAGACCCTAAACCGTAAACCAATCAATTTATCCCTAATTAAAGTCCTTTATATAGTAATAATTAGTTTCATAGGGATCAAATTGGTTAAAATCACATCACTCATTACCACAATTGTCTTAATTAGCTCAAATTGTGATGATGTAGGGGGTAATTGAACCCAAAATCACATTAGTTACTCATATATCTAGGTTCAAGGAGTTCAAATTTGCCCTAATTGGCTTCAAAATTATACCTTATATACCCTAAAACCTATAACCTTAAGCCTTAATCCCTAAAGTTCCTTATCCTTAAACTATAAACCATAAATATAAACTCTTTGAACCCTAAACCAATCAATTTATCCCAAATTAACATCATTTAGACTAAGAATTAAGCTCATAGGGCTCAATTTGGCCTAAATCACATGAATGATTGCCACATTTGACTAATACACAATCTGCATGATGATATGGGGTATAATGATAACCTAAAAACACATTCTATAGTCACAAATAGGTCCAAGTGATTCAAATTATCCTCAATTATCTTTGTGATTGACCCTATGTAACTTAAACCCAAAACCTTATAGGTATTAAACCCTAAGACCTAAACCATAAACCCTATACCCTATATTTTAAACCCTAAACCAATTGATCTAGCACTAATTAACATCATTTAGATTAATAATTAGGTATATAAATTATAAGTAATTTAGACTAAATCACATTACTTATTTTCCTAATTAATTAAAATTAGTGATAAATTTGTGATGATGTGGGGTCTAATTGATCTAAAAAACAAAATGGACCCTATGTACATCCTAAACCATATATACATTAAATGTTAAGCCCTAAGAAATAAACCCTAGAAACTATACCCTAAATAATAAAACATAAACTTTCCCTATTTACCAATTGATTTATCCCCAATTAACATCATTTGTAGTAAGAATTAGGTTCACATGGTATAGAGCAATTAAAGCTTATACACTTCCTTAAACCTAAAACCTATGCCCTAATCCCTAAACCCTATACACTAATTCCCTAATCCATAAACCCTATGCACTAATTCCCTAATCCCTAATCTATATTAAGTATATTGAAATCATGTTATTAAATAATGTGATCGCGTTATTCTCAATATAGACAAAACTCACTTCTCAAAGTCCATGTTTAACTTAAATTGAGTATTAAGAATAACACGATCACATTATTGAGTAATGTAATCAAGTTATTGCATAACATGATTTTATTATTATTAATATAGACACAACTCACTTTTCAACATCTATTTTTAACCCAAATAAAAAATTATGTCCCCATAAACATTCTCTACATACTTCTGCTAGACCTGTAGGACCTGTGTACTTTTGACCCCACCTTTGAAAAGTTGTCAATTATCCTTGATGGGTGATGGATCACATTCAAGGAAGAGGAAGATGTTGAAGAATAAAACACTGGAGGAATTAAAAGAGTTGAGAGAGAAACACAAGATATGAATGCAAAAACTTCATGGGATACAAGGTACAAAACCTAATCATGATGAACCAAATGCCATAGATAATGAGCCAATTGATAATAATGAATTAAAAAATGATGAAATTTAACCTAATGAATTGAATAATGATGAAATTAACCATAATTAAATGAATAATAATGAAATTGACAATAATGAATTAGATAATGTTGGAAGTTTACATTCAAAGTTCTGAGTTTTTGATTTTGTTGATGATGAGTCTATTTATGATGCTTCACCCCCCATGAATGAAGAAAATTTGATGGAAAAAAATAATGATGAAATAAAAAATCAAGAAAATTTCATGGAAACATATCATGAAGAAATAAACAATGAATAAAATGTCATCCCACCTATAAATAATGAAAGTAGTAATGATTTTGAAACACCCTCTCAAAAAATTCCACTATTAACAACACCTCCAAGAATTATACGTAAAAAGACAAGTACTTAATTGAAGTTGATGGAAATATTTTAGAACCAATTCATAAAAAAATGTCTGATCACCATTCAAGAAGACTAGCTCAATAAATTTGGGAAGTTTCTTTCATAATATGGATTATCATAGTCAAAGATGTCAATTATTTTTTTTGTTGATTAAATTGATTAAGATGAGACCTATAATGTACACATTAGGATTAAAAACATATAACATGGATGATAAAAATAATGAAATTATTGAAAATCTACATGATGCATATCATACTATAGGCCCAAAATCATGCACCCAAGATTGTAATGTTGTCCAACGTATACTTAAAACTTGTGTAGTAAGTGGCCAAAGAGGAAAAAAATTAATGCTTTCAAAAACAAGTTGGACACTTAATATAAACAAAAAATAATTAATGAAAGCAATTGAAAGACATTAAATACTTAATGAATCTAATACCATAGAGTTATGGGCATTCTCTGGTAGACTTCCACGAAAGGATAAGGCTATAGCTGATGCTCTCAAAGAGTTACTTGCTTAATTTTGGAAAAAAAATACAAGAGTTTCACCTAATGTAAGAGATGTAGGGAAAAGAAGAGTTGGTTCTCATAACTGTGAACCACATCCAAAATATTTATTGGATATGACTCAAACATAATTTTAATCTAAGTTTCTAGAAAAACATCCAAAAATTTATATTTGTCAAAGATATTTTGAGATGGCCAAACCCTTTTTTGTAAAAATAAATCACACACACATCACTTATTATTGTAGGCAACATGTTGAATTTTCAATTCATTATGATGTTTTTTGGCATAGTCATTGTGATTTACATAGTAACAATATTTTGAAAGAGTGTGGCATTTAATTTCCACCAAAATCAACAAGGGAATTTATTCTGACTATTTTTTGCAAAAAAATAGATGGATAGTTATTTTATAACAAATCATGTTTAAATGAAAATTGTAACATTTTGGGTGGATTGCCAAAAATAAAAAAAATTATATCCATGAGGATATTGAAAGTGCAATTGGGAAAAAATTAGCTGGTTTAAGTAAATATAAATCAGTGGCTTATCAAGTAAAATATGGCAAAAAATCTAAAAGGTGTGAGCTTGTTACAAAAAAAGATACTTGTTTCCAAAATTTTCATCAAATTTAGGGATAAAATTATTTATGAGTATGCAAGGCACACCCATAAGGCTAGATGGTTGGATGAAAATTTCAAGATAAACAAGGATACATTACCACTTGGTTCGATTGTTTCATTAATTACTTTGCTGAAAATTACACATTTACACCCTAAATGGAAGTTCAATCGTAGTATTACAACTCATCACAAGTTTCCATATTCATGCATATAGCATTCATGCATACACTTGATAGAATAAAGAAAAAAATAGAATATATTAAAGGAGTACCATTTCTATATCAGTGATGACCAATCACATTGTTTAGAGTATGTGCAAGATTGATTTTAGAAAAGTTCTATGAACAATTGAGTCAGAGGAACATTAATTTCATTCAACATTACATTTGGTCATATAATTGCACATTGAAATTCAAAAATGCATGGAGGTTTTATTGGTTGAGTAGGATGCACATTGCCACTAGTGTAGAACACATTTAGAGTTTCACCAAGGTAGGCCATGGAAAAGGGGAGCATGATGGTGTTGGAGTATGTGTAAAAACATATATTACAAGGGAGGAGTTGAAATTTAAAGAGGGTTCTGATTTGACATATGCAAAAACCATGGTTGAATGGTGTAATGAGAACATGTGTCATGGTGCTCAACCAAATTCTACTATTTTTAGACATTTATAATTAATGGATGAAGAACACTTGACAAAGTATGAGGATTATATGACTCTAATGGGTTCAAGTGAGCTCCACTCATTTTTTATTTCAAATGCAAGTTTTTGGATTATTCATATGAGACACATGGCATGTTTTTGTTCTACATATGTGGATTTCATTTGGAATGAGTGTGAGTCATAAGAGTGGGTGGATGATTGGAGTTATAAACCTCTAATTCCAATCAACACATATTAGGTTCCAATAGCATTGCAACTTACATTATGACATTATTAGATGAATTTGACCTTGTATCTGATCTAGTGTAGCTAGGTAGAATAATTTTTATTATGTACAATTTATTCTCATTATATATCTTCATAGTGTCACTATAAATGGGTTTTTATGATACATGGCATGTTTTTTGCAATTATTATAGATGAGGACAATGAAGAGGGAAAAAATTACTACTTACGTCGATGTGTAGAGATAATTTTTTTTAACTTCCCCAGTTATATATGGAGAAAACATTGACTATCATACTAGGTCAGTGGTAGTCACTAGAACTTGGTTTCCATGATATCCTTTAAAAATGTAGATCAATGGTTGATTGAATATTTTGCAATGCATAGGAAAACACTGCACTATTCAAATTTGATTCTTGCAATAAATATTCAATTAAAAAAATATCATGGGAGGCCATTAAGTAGGAAACTATGTAAAGTTTGAGAGTCAGACCATGAAGCTATTCTTGATATTATCAAGGTTATAACATATCATAGTGGTTCATTAGATTGAAATACACAAGTATGTTGACTTTTAAAATGTATATGTAATCAATTTTACCAAATATTTTTTAGTTTTTAGGTAGTAATTATAATTTTATTTTAGGTTAGTGGTGCTAGATAATCTTCCACCTTCATGTGGTTGGCACTATCAGTAAATAATTTCATTTTATTTAAGCTAAAAGAAGATTACTAAAATTACTTAGCATTTGTCCTTGAAATGAGGTTGCCTTGAATGAAGGCATATAAGGAACATCATGGCTATTTGAAGTGTTTGATGTGGTCAAATGCCTTTATGAGTTAACCCATATTTGGGGATGGTGGTATAATTGATTATATTTTTATCTTAACTCACCATGTACTTACCTTCAATGCTTCAATTATTCTTCAACCAACTTGTTTTTAACTCCCATGAAGTAGTTTCATTATTATAGAGTAGTTTGAAAGAAATTCAATGATTCTTTGCCTCCATAAAATGACTATTTTCTTGATCAAGGCATAGGGGTAACATGTTTGACATTATTCAAAGTCTATTTCCTAGGAGATCATGGTCTAACTATATCCCCGTTTGGCATTTATTCCTTCTTACTTGCATGTCACTGATTATCAACTCTCAAGTTTCTAATCTCTAATTGCATTCACTAGCATCTTCATGATATTACATGATTTTTGATGTAAGATACCCAATTATGTCCATTCCTCCACATTAAGCATGTAAATTACGTGTAAGAATCTTTTTAAGTCTTGTTACATCTCAAAATATGATAAAAAAACCTCAAATTAGAGACCTCTTTCCTTGGAGAGGCAAACTAACTCCTATTGATTCTTAACTACACCAATCTAACTCATTAGTATAGCCAAGGTGGATAGAGTATAGATCAAGATTATATTGATTCTTGACCTTCACATGGTTTCATTTTATGTGTGTTTGAACTTAGGCTAAAAAACTACATTTTTCTTATATTGGGAAGGGTGTTCTTAAGGATAGAATGGGTGGTGGGTTTGTCATTCAAGCTTGATGGGAGGCCAAGAACCTAGTATTAGATGTTATCTACCCTATAGACATGCTGGAAATGCCAATTTTTGGTCAAGAAGCATTGAAATGATAGTTTTGTAACCACAACTTAAACTTTGATAACATTTATTGTCAATATTTCCACTCTCCTGAACGGTAGTGAAAATGTACTTCCAGGTGGATTTGAACATCATGATAGTGTGATCACATGTAATTTACCTATCTAGATGTGATTAAAGTGATTGATTCTCAAGTGGAGGTCCTAGAGGTATAAATGGAAGTTAGAGCTCAAGAAGTTACCTATTCAATGCTAAAAAGTTATATTTTAGGACCCGTCATTATATCTTGTCCAATGGATTGATATTGAAGGTTACACTTGAGTGATATAGGGTGAGATTATAGGGATAAAATAGGTAGGAGATGGATCTTAAAATTCATATAAATTACTTATAGGTTTCATTTTATACATGTTTTAAACTAGGCTAAAAACTACATTTTTCTTGCATTGGGAAGGGCATTCTTGAGGCTAGAATGGGTGGTGAGTTTGTTGATGGGATTGATGGGATGAAAAGAACCTATTCATATGTGTTATCCTCCCATTTGATGTGTTTGAAGTGCTATTTTTCAGTTAGGAAGCATCAAAATTAGATTTCTATAACCACAACTTAAACTTTGACAACATTTATTGTCAGTGTTTTTGCACTCTTGAATGGTAGTGAAAATGTAATTCCAAGTGAATTTGGATATTTTGGAAGTGTGATAACATGTAATTTGTCTATAAATTTTTTATTTAAGTTATATATTCTCAAGTGGAGGTATCAGAGGCAAAAATGGCAGGTGAAGCTTAAGAAGTTACCTATTTAATGCCAAAAAATTACATTTTAGGACCTATCATTACAACTTGTCTAATGGATTACTATTGAAGGTTCCATCTAAGTTTTATAGGGTATTATTATATGGATTATATAGGTAGGTTATGTATCTTATATTTCATGGAAATGAATTACATGTTTTATTTTATGTGTGTTTGAACTTAGGCTAAAAAGCTACATTTTTCTTGTATTGGGAAGGACATTCTTGAGGCTGAAATGGGTGGTGGGTTTGTTGTTTGGGCCTAATGGGAGGCCAAAAACTTGGTATTGGATATTATACACCCCCCTAGACATTTTTATAGTGCCAATTTTTAGTCAGGAAGCATCAAAATGAGAGTTTTATAACCACAACTTAAACTTTGACAACATTTATTATCAGTGTTTATGCGCTCCTAAACGGTAGTGAAAATACACATTTGGGTGGATTTGAATGTCATGGTGGTGTGATCACATTTAATTTTCCTATCCATATGTTATTTAAGTGATATATTATCAAGTGGATGTCTCATAGGTAGAAATGGCAATTGGAGCTCAAGAAGTTGCCTATTTAATGCCAAAAAATTACATTTTAGGACCCGTCATTGCAACTTATCCAACATATTAGTCTTGAAGGTTCCACCTTATTTATTCAAGGTGAGGTTATATGGATTAAATATTTAGATTAAGGATTTGATAGTTCATGAAAATGACTTACAGGTTTCATTTTATGAATGTTTGAACTTAAGCTAAAAAATGTATTTTTCTTGTATTGGGAAGGACATTCTTGAGGTCAAAATGGGTGGTGGGTTTGTCATTAGGGATTTATGAGAGGCCAATAACCTGGTACTAGACATTATATTCCCCCCTAGACATGTTTTTAGTGCTATTTTTTGGTTAGGAAGTATCAAAATGAGAGTTCTGTAGCCACAACTTAAACTTTGAAAATATTTGTTATCAATGTTTTCGCACTCTCGAACGGTAGTGAAAATGCAATTTTAGGTGGATTTAAACATTTTGGAAGTGTGATAATATGTAATTTTCATATCCATATGTGATATAAGTGATATATTATCAAGTGGATGTCCTGGAGGCAAAAATGGCAATTAAAGCTCAAGAAGTTGCCTATTCAATGCCAAAAAGTTGCATTTTAAGACCCACCATTACAACTTTTTGAATGGATTGATATGAAATGTTACAAATGAGTTATTTTGGTTGTGATTATAGGGGTTAAATATTTATGGTAAGGATCTGATGGTTTGCATAAATGACTTATAGGTTTTGTTTTATGCATGTTTGAACTTAGGCTAAAAAATTGCATTTTTCTTGTATTAGGAAGGGTGTTTTTGAGGCCAAAATGAGTTGTGGGTTTGTCATTCAGGCTTGATGGAAGGATAAGAACCTAGCCCTATATTTTATCCCTATTGGATGTGTTTTTAGTTACAATTTTTGGTTAGGAATCATCAGAATGAGATTTCTACAACCATAACTTAAACTTTGACAACATTTGTTGTTAGTGTTTTTATGTTCCTGAATGGTAGTGAGTCGATCCTCCACACAATTTTCCATATTATTATTCCATATATAACTCTTTATTGAAACTAATACCTTATATAATGAATCATAATACTTTCCCTTACTCTCCTAAACCACACACCCCCATGCAACTATTTCTCTCTCCCTTCTCTCACCGACTTTTGCATGAAAGCGTATTTTAAGTGTTCAAGGTGATTTGGAGGCTAGAATAGGTTTTTGATATTATCAAAGATTAGTTGTAGAAGAAATAAAAACCTTAAGGGACAAGACTATAAATAAATATAACTATTAATAGGTGTTAACTTGGGTCTAAAAACCTTAATGGGGAGTTAAAGTACATTAGGAGTGAGGTGTTGAAGGTGCTGAAGGAGTGAGGTGTTGAAGGACTAGAAAATAGTCTCAAAAAAGTTTAAACAAGTGTCGATAAATTTTAAAGTAGATTTAGTGGGTTGAATTAAAGTTGGATAGGTGGATATAAGAGCTAGAGGATGTGTTCTTGAAAGTACTAAAGAATAGGAAAGCATCTAGGCATAGCCAAGCCTAGGAATGTATAGCAAGAGAGTGTGAAGAGTGAATGAAAAAATGGGTAGGTCAAAGGATATTAAAGGTGATGCAGGAGCATTAAAAAATACATGTAGAATCTATGTTGACAATAGTCTTAGGTAATTATTAAGGCTTAGAAATTAGGTTAGTTTAGTAAGTTTAATTTAAATAAGTAAGAGAGAATTTGAGCAAGTTTAGTAAATTGATAAACTTGGTTAAGACTCTAAAAAAATTATAATCCTCACTCCTAACGAGGAGTAACTCCACAAGACCAACCAAATAATTTAAAAGGATAAAACATATCATTTTTGAAGAGGTTAGAGCATATGTTATAGGTTTGTCTCAATGGAGAAGGATAGTGTAATACTTTATTATTGAAAATAATAAAGATTTATGAGTCTTATTACATGTTTTCCATTTATTATCATTTTATAATATTATTCTAATCCTTTCATATTGATTTCAAGCTTAAATCTTAATTATATTCGTGAAACCCTCAAGAATTCTATATTTTTACTGTTACAGTCATTTTTAGAGGTTTATTTACACATGGAAACTATTATATGAACTCAATTGGAGTATTATAATAGTTTAATAGGTTTTTTAAGACCAATATACATTTGTTATATAATAGAAAATCCTAACGAGCTGTATGAACTATCAATAATTAGCTCTCAACCTGTAGAAATTATGACTGAATTTGAAATAAGGGTTTCATGAGTAAAACACCTCCACAACTCAAATGATTGAATAATAAGGTATAAAAATTTGTGATAAGATTGGGAATGGATATTTTAAATTATTCCAAGTATCATTGGGTTGAATTGAGGTCTGAAATTTTAGGTACATAGGACTATTTTTATGTACACTAGTAGAAGACCATTTTTGAGAAAGTTGTGCATAAGGTAAGATGAGTTTTTGGTTGATTTGAGTTATATAAACTTGGGTAAGGGTTGGAAAATGTTATAATTTATAAAAAAAATATTATAAATATATTTTTTAATATCTTTAAACTCTATTTTTATAAATTGGCCTGTTAGAGCAACAATTAGGTCTAGAGAACTAGAAACTTAAAAAGATAGAATTTGAGAATGAAAGCTCAATATCTTAAAGAAATATAGTTGGTTGATTTATTATAAGTTTTGAAACATACATAAATAATTGAGTTTTCCTAAGACCTATCCAAAGTGTCTTAAAGAATAATTTTTCAAAGGAAGGAGAGCAGATCTGAGAGATTGGTGACTAGTTAAGAGCTTACCTAATGAGTAATTGACTAGTTTAAAAGAAGATTGTTTGAGAGTGGATTTTGAATCAAGTTGATAAAAAGAGTGGATAAGTGAGGTTGTAATTATTCATTATTTTATAGCATATGAATAGGACTTTTGTACCCTTCTTAAACATAAAAGAGTAAACTATGCATTAGGTGGTATTAGGGGATGATAAAGGGTTTTGTCCAAAGATGGATCATTGTCTCATGAGTGAATATTTAATTTCAAGTTAGTAAGGTTTCATATTATTAGAACAAATAAATTAGATTTAAGTTTAGGTATAAGTTCATCTCTGCATTATACAAGTATGAACATGATTGGTTATGGGCCTTAAGTGAAATCACATTGCATGTTAATGATCAATTGAAAAGTTGTAAATGGGTGATGACAAATGCAAAATAGATAAGAGTGTCATAATTTATTTCCAATAAACACACTCAAATAAAAAATTTAATTTCAAAAAATATGGGAGATCAGTTATTTATAGCATTGAAAAGAACAATTTTTTAATCCTCATTTGTGTACAACATTAAATATGAGATTCAATAGATAATAGTTTCAAAGATAAAAATAACACTATATGATAATATTTTAAATTAAAACTAAATATAAATTAGATAGATTAACATAATTTAGATGAAAAATCTAAAAAAATCATATAGGCACATGTACAATGTTAATAATGCATAGATTGCCATGATAGGCATACAAAAAATTACAACATCTACCAACATAGTATCTAATGTCAAGTGAATGTCATATACACATATACAATGCCAAAAATGTGCACATTTCCATATAGGCATATTAAAAATCACATCTCATGTAAGACATCCTAATCATCAAATAGCCTCCCTCTCTTTGCCTTCCTCTAAGAAGACTCTCCCTGGGATGCCTTGCCAGTAGATGGAGATACCTCTAATGCCTTGGATTTATCCAAGGTTTGACTATAGGTCCTACATTCATAGTTCACTTGTAGCAAAACATGCTCAAATACAATTATTTTTACAAAATTAACATAAAATACATTCAACATCTTGTTAATAAATTAATTTTAAACTAGAATAAAAAATCATTTAAACATGCACTTATTACAAGTTCACGATCATGCTTAATCTATTTTTAACACTCCAATGAGTTAGTGGTAGGATCAGATATTTGAATAGGTGTTTGAAATAGGGGAAAAACATGAAAATCTTCCCTACTAATCATCTGAATAGGACTATCAGATGTCATGGGATAACCTTGCATATATAATACATTCACATAAGCTAAACTTACCCCAATTATGTAGTAAAATTATTAAAACAAGTCTATTTTTATAATTGAAAATTACAAGTTAATATATACCTCCATCAGTGCATGTGCAAATAAAATTGTAGCAATAATGCCTATGTCTGTCTCAACTCACAACGATGGAGGAGTGTCTACTTAACCCATCAACTAAATGTAAATAATGTCTTACTTATTTTTATATAAATTATCAAAGATATATATGGAATTTTTTATCCTTTATTAAACCAAGAGTGTATTTAATAGTACTGTACTTGAATTTTGAGATCCTTGATAGATAAATTTTACTTAAAATTGCAAGGTAAATATACATAGACTAAATGTATATAAATCATAATATTAACTCAAAATTTTACCTCTATATAAGTAAATTTTGTCTTCCTAACATAGAAGATGCAGTAATGGATGGACCAGTAGCTGGATCCAAAAATGTAAATAATGGCTACATCAATTCAAATGTTACAAATGTTGACTACAATGATGAAGGCACTATCACCTCCTGAGACATAAAAATTGACATATATATTATTCAATTTCTATGTAAATTAATTTTTATCTAAACTAAATTTGTAATTATAACTTAAATTTAACATGACATTTATATAAAATATACCTGCATTTGTGTAGTGGCTAATATTTGCACACCAAATGTGCATGCCAAAAAATCATCACTCATAAGTATATTATCCAAGCCCTTTAATCCACTAGCACCATCATAATCATAAAGTTCAAAGCATATAGCTCTAAAATATTTTCAAGGGTAGGGTTGGGTATACACACTAGGTGGTATATCTCTAGCATCAGTCTGTGAGAGCCTACTTGTATGTTAAATGAGTGTATCACTGAGTGAACTAAGTAGATGTAGAGTGTCAATCTCCATGACCTATTGAAATACATAGGGGATATCGAGTCCAAGTGGTTTTTGGATATAAATCCTTGCAATCCTTCTAGTCGATCCTATGTAGAGCCTTTCCCTTAGCCCTAAAACTCACCAAAATTAAAATAGTTTAGAATATCATTGAAGACAAACTCAAAGTAGAATTTACTCAAAAAAAATAATGAAACTTTATGGTTGTTACATGGTGGATAATCAAACACCATACACCATTAGTCCCAAAATTTGGCTATGATTAAATTGTGTTGGCAACGATGGACTAGACAACATTTTATAATTACTAGAAATGGTGCATTGGTGGTTGGGTTAATGAATAAGGTGAAAATGGAGGATTTTGATATGTCTTTTTTATTTACCTCATGTGATGACATTTTTTTAGCATAATAAGCTTGAAAACTATCCTAATATAAATCCCATTTATCAATTTGAATCGTTATAGAGTCAATTTTACCTAATAATGTCTCTAGGGAATAAGCTAGATAGGTGCGGTGGGTGTTGGTGGAAGTGGGATCCCTCATTTTCCCAATTAATTCTTAAATTTTGATTTTATTTTCCATAATATGGCCACCTATACTCTTCTGACTTCTTAGGATATTTTGTGAAACTATAGGAGCATTAGGTGGAGGATTATGTGGAGGGTTAGGAGGAGGGTTAGGTTGAGGAATAGGAGAGTTAGGTAGGAGAATAGTAATTTTAGTAGGACAGGCTATTCAAAACAAATAAATTACAAATTAAATAATGAAAATACTAAAATTAATAAAAAATGATTAGATTTTTAACAATTGCCTCTTCTATGTGGTGGCATCATCAATTAATGACTTCCTGGGATGAATTATGATAAGGATTGGCCTCATGAGAGAAAAAATGATTATGGAGTGGAGGAGAGTGAGAAAAAATATATAAGTTAAATACAAAATGAGGTAATTTTGCATTAAATTTATTTATTTGTGACATAGGGAACATGATCACATTATTAACACAATCACATTTCCTATTTTAAAATAACTCGATCACATTATTTAATAACATGATTACATTATGGCTTGGTAATCACTGAGCCATAATTCAAATAACATGATCACATTTTTTAAATAATGCAATTGTGTTATTTAATAATGTGATTATGTTATGGGAAATGTCTACAAAATTGTCCCCCAACTCTGTGCACATATCCAAATCATCTCTTACAGGTCAAGGGAGATCCAAAAACACACCATCTATTTGTGGCTCATATGATCACCCCTTTGGAGGAGTTTAATTATCAATGGTATATTATGCATCCCCTACTTCCTACCATTCATCAAGCTTAAAACCAAAAAGAAAAGGGTGCTGCATAGGCAATGTTGTTGGGTTTCAAAAGTATCTATAGAGGTAGGCATGGAAGTTGAAGAAAGTTGCAACAAATGTTGTATGGTAAAAATCTGATTCATTTGAGTGTTAGTTGGATATTTTACTTGTAGGATGTGATCATAATGACATCTAAAATAATTATAGGGTAAATAAAAGTCTGTTTAACCCTAAATTTAGATAGTGGGGATAAAATTAAAAATATATAAGTAGTTCAAGTAGAAGGGTGATAAATGAATCTATAACAGGCTAATTAATTTAAAAGTTGGATAAATCAAAATTTGGAATTATAATACTGACTTATACTAAATATAGAAAGTACCAAATTTGAAATATGTTCCATTGATTGCAATATCAAAGATAAATTATATTTAGCTAGGTTTTTTTTATGAGCAGGTAGATCTAGATTGGAAATAGGTGAAACAATATTTTGGATCACTCACTAGATTTTATAAATTTTACTTTTGTGTCCATGGATACTATCATCAGATATGGACACTACTTTCAATGCTAGTATCAAATTGTGACACAGGTGTCTAGTAAAAATAATGACTAGATCTTGATCTAACCAACCTCATTATTTTAGTTTTTAAGTATTCATATTTAGGATACATGTTGTCACTCTTTTCCAATTGATAAAACCTTAGATCTTCACCCTTATTATTAATTTTCTAGAAATGGGTTAGTGGGCTCATGATATTGAGTTGACCTTAAAAATTATTTTATTAATGGGTACTATCTACATATCTAATAATTCAAAGAGGGCCTAAGACTTATTTATTTCTCCCCTTTGTGTGGGTGTGTGCATACACAATGGTGAAATATACTATATGAAGATGCATGCTGTGATATATCTTGTAACTTAAAAATATCACTCATAGTATGATATTTGAATGATTCAAACTTGTAACATGATTGTTACATGCTTGATATGAAAATAGGGATGAATAGGTAGAGAATCTTGGTTGTGTAGTTGATTGATTGAGCTTTAGTAGGAATTTTCTTGGTATTTAATATATGAATAGTGAGAAGGATTATACTTGTATTTATACCACACCTTTTGAAAATATCTCATGATAGGGTTCAATAAAATAAATAACTTGACCTATAAGTTATAAAACATTTGAAATTTGAATGATTTTTGGCAAATAGACACTAAATAAAGATTAAGACACTGCCGTTAGCAGCAATGTCCCTCTATGGTTGGTAGTGTTTATAAGGTTATAAAATATGTATGAATCTAAAAATGATAATGAAGGATGTTTATCAGGTTTTAAGCTTTTTGTGTAATTTAGAAGACCTAGGTCATCAGAATGATATGGATCAAACTAAGAGATAAACATTTAGGCATAGTGACATGGTGAATGCAAGCCTTCTAACAACATGGAGGTCTAGAATTTAAGGGTAGAGCCCTAATTGATATTAGTCAAATGCAAGAGATTAAGATGTTATCAATAGTCAATTTTATTATCTACATTCCTCCCAAATCTAGTAATGCATAAGGATGAAATTACTAGTTTATAGGAAAGAAATATGTATATGGGTGTGTATAACACACCTTGCCTTTGCTTGAGACCACTTTGAGTGATTTTATGGTGAATAAATTATAATTAAGATCATGTTATATTATAAATAAGTGCATATAATATAAAATTTGAAATAATCAAAATGCTTTAAAATAAAGAGAGCAAGGAAGGAATACACCTATGTGTCAATGCACACATGTTTCCTCTTAATGATTTGACTTGGTAAAGATGCTTTCTTATGAAGCATTGAAGCTAAAAGAGGTTGAAATATGAACCTTGGATACTTTAAGAGGGAGATTGGAACTTATTATTCCCCCAATTTAGTGTAAGGGATGAGTTGTGACATGACCATTGAGATCATTATATCTCAATCACACAACTCAAATGTGAATATATATAATATAGTGAGAGTGAGTGATTTAATGAACTCATCCTATGAATATCATGATATTAGATGATTTAATCACTCTAACCTATAAATTTGGTGAGGTTAAATTATTTTATCACTTCAAACTATAAAGTGAACTAACTACTACAACAAAAAAGATTAGTAATAGTATATTTTGGTGTAATTGGTGCATCTTAGTGAATAACATAATTGATAAATTTGTAATTTTTGGTTCAATATCATGGAATATTCACTTATAATATGTTTGAATTGTAGTATATGTGCCATAAATATAAAAAAATTGTTTCAAATCTATGCAAAATTAGTGTAATGTGTAGGATCTTAACCTAGTATATCTAAATGATGAAGCTAAACTGGAGATTTTGAAAGTGTGGAGGTCATGTATTTATGACATACCCCCACTAAAATATATAGATACTAAGTGTAAAATTTTGGAGGTGATTCCTTTATTACATGCCCCCACTAAAATTTAGAAATAGTAAAAAATGTGGAGGTCATGCTTTTATGACATGCCCCCACTAATATGCCCCTCATTTTGAGGTGAGGGAAATAGAAATTGGTAGGTACCTTACCTAAAAAGGATAAATTAATTATATAATTTGTGTATGAATCATGTATCATATAGGGATAACATGTCTATGTAGATATATTAATGAATATCATAATATTTAATCACATTAAGTCATAAGATGCATGATATAGATCATGAAAATGTCTAGATAATAATGACACAAGCTCAACAAATAATCAAGTACACACACAAAAAAACTAAATGTAATGATAAATAATGGTCCAAGGAGACCTCATACAAACTACATACTCTAATTCCTCACAATTAAAAGGAATGACATATTTAAATGTCTAATCAACATATAATGACATAATCAAATGTCCAATCAATATATAATGGCATATGGGCCAATAAACATGGAACATATTAAAATGTTATACAAGAAAGACAATAAAAATCAATGGAATACATTCAAGTAAGGGAAAAATAAATAAATCATAAATAACCAACATATATCATACTAGTCCCTACATATATGTGTTATTAAAAATTATTATGTAACATTGCATATCAAGTACACTATGAAAGGTATGAGCATGGATATAGACATGCATAGGAATTAGTATATAAGCCTAAAAATGATAATGTATAAATGATTATAAAATATATGTAACATGTATCAATCATGATCAAATAAATAGATGACCCTAATGTACTATATGACGTAGATAGAGTAGTGGTCCAACATTTGTAAGTGCATATATCATGTATTTGGGTATGCCTGTATCACACTCAAAGATGCAAGAAAAATATGTGTATGGAAATGAACTAATATGTTATATACTAACATAAAATAAACATCATATATGTCAAAGAGCTAATAAACATGGGAATGCTGAATTTAGTGTTATTTTTTTGAATTATTTGAATGTTTTTTTATTTTATTTTTTGGATAGTTTATTTTTTTGTATTTTTGGAATATTTTGGAAAGAAAATGTTAGATTATGATCCCATCCAATGGATGATAATAGGTATCTCCAAAATTGAAATATGGTTTATCAAACTGGTAGTATTGCCAAGGAACATGCATAAGTGTCAAATTTAGATTTGGATAATTTGTGGTATTTTATGTATGTGTAATATTACTTTGTGGTTGTGAAGAAACAATAGGAATAGGGGTTTATGGAACCCATATTTGAGTTATATATGGTTTATTTGGAGAAGCATTAATTAGAACATGTTTAGTTTTTCTAGGTAACTGAGTATGTTTTGAAGGGGTAGATGAGGATTATGTGGATTCCATTCTATATCTTTGGTGCAAAAGCCTCTCAATTATGGATTGCCTAGGAAAGGGGATTGAATATTACTTACCATTTCACATAACATTAACCTTATTAGGTTTGATAATTAATTATCTCAGATTAAACTTCTCTTATTCAAGTGGATGTTCATATGGAATTCTAGAAACCTTGACTACCTTGTTGGTATGAATGTATTGAATAGACCCATGTACTATGGGAGGTAATTCAAATATTTTATGTATCCAATTTAATCATAATGACATATAAAATACTATTGTATATGGTATAACTGAAAAGGTGGTAACCACATGTATTGGACCATCCTATAAAGGTATATCAATCTCACCAATAATGTGATGTGATATCCCATTAAATTATTTGACCATTTTGGTCGAGGGGTATAAATCATCATGTGTATATTACAAATTTTTACGTAATTTCATGATACATACATTATCATTAAGACCATTTTTAGTCATAACACTATGTATAGGTTGATAGTCAAGGCATGCTCAAATAAATAATGAATGAAGATCTAAGTCATCATCCACTATTTAACTATCATCAAATGTAATATAAAGTCTTTAAACTATAGGAGGTATTGTGTGTATATAAGTGCCAATAATCCCATCTAATGGGTGTCCATAATGTGATGGAAGATAATGTGCATTGTATTCTATTTTAACTTTTGGATCTATCTTAAAATGATTTTGTAAAGCGTTGTTAAATATATTTTGATTCTGGTGGTCACTAGGTTATAAACTTGAATCCTTTGGAGTATTACCAAAGGTAATATTTTAGTCATCAATAATATCTTTGAGCTTAGGACTCAAGGTATAACATCTATTCATATACAGCCCAGGGCCTTGGTGATGGTCATAATATGCATTAGCATCATATCCTTTTAGTATAGGTTGACTCATATCAAGCTCTATGGGATGAGGTAGAGAAATGAGATGACACTCCACAATATTCTAAAGTAAATATGTTAGAGACTCAAGTAATCATATAAATTGTCTCTTAGGTGCATTAGATAATATAAGTTGATTAGGTTGTTGTGACACTAAGTTAACCATTGTGTTTATTTCTTTTTTTGGTTCTGTAGGTTTCACCTTGTAGATTAGTTTGATATGAAACTTGTTGTTATATGTAGTTCATGTGTTTTATACATACTTAAGTTTGTTAAATGAAATAAGTTTCACTTCATGATCTCAAATAATATGGCATAAGTCATCAAAATATTTGAACTTTTTGATAAAATTAGACTCATGTAATGGGGAAAGCAAACTTTTCTTGAAAATGTCTTGTAGTTATTTATCTACCATTGTATTTATCATGTTGGCTAGTATTGTTTTATATCTCAAAATATATTCAATACTAGTTTCATTAGTTCCTTATTTGATCTTTGTAATTTGAGAATATGACATATTTTTAGTGATGTTGATAGAGAAATGTGATAAAAACTAATATTTTATAGGTTTTAATTCTCTCATTGATTGGATTGGTAAATCATAAAACCATCATAAATTAGTCCTTTAGGATCCTTGTAAATAATTGGGTCAAAAATTATCATTGGAGGTATAATCTAGACATGTCACATAGAAAGATCAAACATGTTTTTCAAGATCACCCTTTTTATCATAATTTGTGAACTTGGGTGCAATAAAACTAGTTGGAAAAGGGTGAAAATATATTTTAGGTACAAGAGGATTATGCAACACATCTTGTGAATAAATAGCATAAGGTGATCTCATGTAATTTTGATCAATTTTGGTATCTTAGCTTGCAATTTTTTTGTAGTTTATATAAGATCTTACACATTTTGATCACCAAGGTTTGAAGTTTGAGAAGTCATCAAAGAGGATGTAAACATGGTTTGAGTTGACATAAGCATTGGAATTGGTAATTGGGTTAAAGCGCTAATGGTTCCCATGGAGGATGTAATAATAATAAGATTTGTTTCAAAGAATAATGGTGTAAACACATAACCCGTGACCCCACTAGGTGTAAATATAGATAGTAAGGATAGGTTTACTAATATATAATTAGTTAAAGCATAAGGGTGATTAACTAATCTATAGTAGGCCAATTAATTATAAACTCAAATAAATAAATATTCAAAATTATAATATTGAGATATGCCAAATATAAAACTACCAAATTTGAAATATGTTCAATTGATTACAATACCAAATAAAAATGATAGTTGGGTTTTACTATGCATAGGTAGATATAGTTTAGAAACAAATGAAAAATATGAAATATCAATATTTTGGATCGGTCACTAGATTCTAATATTTTTAATTCTATGGCCATGGACACTACCATTGATGTTAGTGTCTAATAATGACACAAGTGTCTAGTAAAAAATAATGAATGGGTCTTGATGCAACCAAATTATATGTTTTGGGTTTTTTTTCACCTTTATATTCATGTATTTAGATATAAGATATAGGTTATTTCTCTTTACCAATTAATCAAACCCTATCTCTTCACCCTTATTCACCCTTAGAATGAGTTTTCTAAAAAAGGGTTAGTGGGCTCATAGTGTCGAGCTAGCCCCAAAAACCCCTTTGTCAATGGGTGATTCCTACATATCCAATGCTTTAAGGAGGACCTCAGACTTATGTAGTTTTCCCATATGTGTGGGAGTGTTTGCATACAAGGGTGAAATATATTATATGAAGATACATGTAGAGACTAGCTTGTAACTTGATAAATATCACTCATGGCCCACTCTTTAAATGCTTCAAAATTATAACATGACTATTCCTATGCATGATATGAAACTTCGTATGAATAAGACATAATAGATTGGTTGTATTTTATTGATTGAGATTTAGTATGTGTTTTATTGGTATTTTATAGATGAATAATGAGAAGGATTATACTTGTATTTATACCAAATTTTGAAAATACCTCATGGTAGGATTAAACAAGACAAATAAGTTAACCCATAGGTTCCAAACCCTTTGTAATTTGGATGAATTTTGGAAAATGGACAATAGATAAGGATCTAGACATTACCATTGGTGATAGTGTCCATTTATGTCTAGTATTGTCCAGAAGGTTAGAAAATTGGTATGGATATGAAAGTGATAGGGAGGGTTGTTTAACATATTTTAAGCTTTTTATAAAGTGTAGGAGATTTAGGTCATTGAAATGATATGGATTGGTCTAAGAGATAATAATTTAGGCATAATGAGATGGTGAATGCAAGGATTTCAACAACATGGAGGTCTATAAATTAAGGTTAGAACCATGAATTATATTTTTCAAATGTACAAGATCGAGATGCTATAAATATTCAATTTTAGTATCTACAATGTCAAAATTATGTCACCAAGTCTCAATTATATTAATATATATTTTACGAACTGTGAACCACCAAAAAATGGCATGTCAACCATTAATTCAATAGTTCAAATACATGGAATGGAATATGCCAAATTTGAGATGAATCTATGGTTTGTTCCTCTCATTGAAAATGCCTCCAACATAATAATTTGTGGACTTGAAATGGAGGTCACAAATTCAAACCTTAAAAGAGTAAGATATGTACATATACCCCTAAATATTATTAGATGTGGTCTCATATGTTGTAAGATACCTTGTATACCATAAATAAGACACATAAAGACATTGAATTTAAAAAGGACTTTCCTTTCCTTTTCTCTAACAAGATATTATTTAACATGTGTTTTATAAAAAGGATGAATTATTTTTAAAAATTCTATGAAAATAAATTAAAATAATAAAAATTTGTAAATTTGGTACAAGTATTGTTATTAAAAAAATTACTGTCATTTTGTACATATGGATCCTTAGTTCAAATTAGGGTCTTATTGGTGAATTATTGTCATTTAATATACTCTTCTTGAAAGTGTTTGTGGTGAATTAGATTAAGTATATATAAAAATATAATTTAAAAATAAAATTCATCAAAAAAATTAAGTGAAAATACAAACATGCTTGACATCTGAGAGTGCACAAACCCAAAAAATTGTATAACTTGAAAAAGTAGTGTAGGGTGAATCAAGTAACTGAAAATATATTCTACACTTCAAAAAATACCAATTTGTTAGTATTTAAAATATAACTAAGGTAGATTTTAAGGTTATAAATAAAACACAAAATCCATCCCTTATAAGTGTAACTTATATATTTGACACAAGTTTGCATAAGTGCTTATAGGTCATTGTTCTAGTCTATCATGCCCATAAATTGAGACAACAAAAACCCACACAAAAATAGGCCAATTTTTTTAGAATATATAATGTACATCATACACATATGAATTACCCATTTTCTATCCAAAAAAGTGTCATGAGATACATAATGAATCTAAACAAACTTGTATGCCTAAATGACATGGAACATAATGCACAAGTGGTCGCATGGTCACTACATAACCATGTTTCCCCTACTTATTTTGATTGGTCTAAAAGCTATCAATAAGACTAAAAATATCAAATATATACTAGAGGGACCATGCACATAATTCCCAAAATGAATGCTTGATTAATGTGATGTGTGTTCAAACAACCCATGACTTGAACTACACAAGCTAGCTCTTTGCAGGGCTAAAAAATGTCTCTTATTGAATCTAGCTAATCACAAGACTCAATTCACACTAAAGTTACAAATAAAATCAATCTTTTAAATAAGTCAAAATTAAGGAAAGCGATCAAATAAATATCGTATAATACCCATATGACAACAAAATGGGTCTACAATATCCCAAATAATCCCATTGAGGATGAAACACTCCATTTTACTAATGGATCGATTCAATCTGAACCATTGAATATAGTAAAATTTGAGGAAGAAATAAAAATAATTATGAAATTCAATAAATTTTAAAAATAAAGCTATTGATATTTTTTCCCCAAAAATATCATAACATCTAAAACCCTAAGGGAGACCCCCCTTCATTTTTTAGAAAATCCCTTAAACCAAATTTGACTTTCAAGTCAAATTGGGGAACCCCTAGGTAAAAATTTAACTTATAAATCTTTTAGGGGGTCTAATTATTGTCATGGTATGTATTAAATGTTATTTTATGTCATTTAGGGTCATCCTAGCCTTGGTCTTAGTTATATTAGTCACTTTGTCAATTTGGGATCATTTTATGTGCTTTTAAGGGTAATTAATGAAAGTGACACATTTACCAAGGTACACATATGTCCAATTTTAGTTTAAAATGTCAAATAAGTTAGTATAACTTTTAGGGATGTTAGTTACATCATAATATTGTAGGTTGTCTAACTAAAATTATAGAAACCAACTGAAAAAAGGAGAAAATGGCACTTGTATGACTCATGGGGAAGTGTGACACATGGGGGAAGATCATGGAGGGTAATTTAATATTATTAACACTCATAAATTTTTTTTCTTTCTATAAATTCCATTTTGAGTCCAAAACCATTCTGCACCTTTCTTGGTTTTATAGACACACAAAAGTGAATTTCAGGTTTTTGCTTAGTATAGATAGTTGAAGATGTTTCAAGTAAAAATATTTTAGGGGATTATATTAAACTTATAAAACTTAATTTAAATATAAATATTTTTAATAATGGTGGTTTGTGCGTCAATAAATATTTCTAACAAGTTGACTATACTTTTTTGGTAGCTATTTCATGTACCCTATAGGTTTTGCTCTATTTTGATCAAATACATATGAACCAGTTAGTGATGCTAGCTCTATATGATGTTTAATTCATTATAAAATGTTATCCATTCTTATATTTATCTTTCATGAGTTTTGGATGAGCAAGTTAGTCCATGATGCAAGAGGTGTCACCATATGCAGTTTCAAATGGAGTGCTTTTTGTTGGCTAGGTTTTTTCTCCTATAGGGGTATCATATATCTAGGAAATGGTGTTACACAAGTCCCTAGGTCATGTGATCACCTATTTACATGTTTTGGCTTCACCATATCATGTCTCTGGTAGCTTGCAAACTTGTCATTCTCCATTGCCAACTCTTTTCCCAATTCCACTTGTAGCCACAATTTTAAAGCTTATTCAACTTACTCATGGGATGATTTTCAAGATGTTTTATTTTTAAAATAAATTATTATTTTTAAAGAGTTTAATTATATGTTTGGGAAAGGTGAAATCCTGGTCACATACTCAATTTCCATGCCAAATAGTTATTTGATACCTTTGCTTGCTCTATTCTATGTGTATGCAAGTAATGTTCACATGACGATGATGTGTTGGAACTAGTTTAAAAGTGTACTTAGTGGAAATAATGAATTTTAAAGGTTTTTATAAGTTGAAGTTGTTTTTAGGTCATCTATCTACCTTTGTTGTTATATTCCACACTCACTGCCCATACGTACAACTAATGCACACATACAAGATCTTGCTGACATCATGATGATGTGTAGAGAGATGAACATGTTTCCTACCTATTATAATTAATATATGTGCATTATCATGATTAATGGAATATCATACAAGTTTCATATGCATGGGCAGTTTTATGTTGTTCACATCTAGCTCACTGTGGTATGTTAAAACATCCACCTAAAGGTGGCTGAGCAAGGTACCAAAAGCTTACATGAAGAAAAACATCCATTTTGACACTTATTTATAACCTTGGTATGATGAAGAGACTTTGAATATCCATGAAAAGTGTCAAGATAGAATTTTTGGGTGTGAAACCAACTTGAAGAACCAAAAGACTGTGTTTTGGGAAATTGCCCCTAAAAAGCCAAAATAGAGGTCTAGGACTTTTTTTGAGTCTTCCCATACAAAATTGTTTTGAAATATAGGACCTCCAAGTATGTTTGTCTTTAAGATTCCACATATTAATATTAACATTAAAAATGAGAGAAGTGTTTGAATTATGGACAATGGTTTTCAAGAGCCCTTAAGTTGTTCTTTGAACACTAAAATTCCATAGTGCCATCTATAGTTTTGTGAAGTTCTAAGGTGACTCTAACATGTTCAATAAAATGGGAAAATTTATTATAGCTATAATGATTTAATATGTTGAATGATATACAAATGGTATGAAAATAATCATCATGATATTGGAATGTAGCATTTTATTCCTCATAGACACCTATAGGTGTCCTTCTATAGAGAAAATAAGCACCTATAGCTCAAAGGTGATTAGTGACTCAAGCAAGAGGTTGGATGATGTTTTAAGCTAATTAAAATTAAAAATAAGGTGAATAAAAGGGATATATTATTCTTATAATTCATATAAAACTCTCAAACATCATTCCCAATCTCAATTGGAACTATATGCACTTACAACAATCCTATAGGTAGAATGGTCTCAGTCTAACCAGTGACCTCAAATCTGATGCCAAGGTGATGTTTTAAGGTTTCTAAAGAAACATAATAGTTAAATTACACAATTATTCACCAAAAGGTATCCAAATAATGCCTATAATCATCATTAATAAGTTTAGTGGAAGCAACTACACCTACAAGTAACAGTCTACTCATGGTTGCTCAGTCATTTTGGAGAGGACTCAGTCTAGTGAGTTGAAGCTTCATATTGAATTATTGAAAGGGGTAATATGAATAAAAAAAACTAGGAAAATTATATATTAATGTAATTAATCTTATAATATCTATTAAAATAAAATACACCTATAGGTAGGGGCAACTCAGGGTGTCTTAGTTTGAGTATAATAAGGTACCCCAAAATGAGCTAAGAAGTGCATATAAGGCCTAAGAGGGAGTTTGGGTAATTGAATAAGAATGTGTAAATATAAATAAAAGTAATGGTAGTTTTATAAACTATAAAAATCATGAAACAAACCTCCAAATAATCTCTTTTACCACTATGTGCACTTATAACCACCATGTTGCAGTCTTGGGCATGAAGGTGAGAGGAAGACATGAAGGTGTTTAGGTGAAGAGATAAGTTTGGAATAAACTTAATATGGTCCATTAATTATGAATAAATGGTTATAAACACTCAAATACCCATTCAAACATGTCCATCCACTTTTATTTACTTGTTCAAAGCTATTAGTCTATATAGGAGTCAGGAAACCTCTTGACCCAATAGGTGAACATGTGAAATCCAAGGAAAAGAATGTTTTTGAAGGAATCCAAAGATCCAGTGGAAATAATTGGATATTTAAATTTTTTTTATATCAGACTAAAATCATTTTATTTTCTTGGATAGGTCACTCGTAGGAAGGTTTGAAGAAAATGCAAGAAAATAGGCTTTTTAGAGGCCTTTTTTGGGCATTTGGAGTTAGTTAGACACCCAAATCATGGAATAAATAAAAAATATTAGATAAAAATAATAATTATTGATTTTAAAATGTCCAAAAATATTCACTTTGACTAATGTATAAGGGATATAACTCACTATTTTGTCTCAAAGGTCAGCCAATCCAAAAAAATCAAGTTTTGGCAATGTGGGCTAGTAAAGACACAATGAACAAAAGACCTGATATGGAGCTCTGGTGAACTCATGAAAACATGTTTTAAGGTGAATTTAATGTGAATATGTGATAATTATTTATATAACAAGTTAAAATATCTATCTCTGACCAAAATTCCCCTTGCATACAGTCTAACTATGCAAGTTTCCACTAGGTCTTGTTGGTGAATGAGATAAGAGGATGAAGAAGGGTATTTGGGGGGTTATGAAGTGGTATTTTAAGATAAAATGGAATTTTAAAATTCATTATACACCGAAATAACTATGAGATATCAGTCCTAGTATCCAAATATAATAGGGTACCTAATAAACCTATTAGGCCTTGAGGAGACCTAGAACCAATTGGGGGTCCATCTTCATTTATAGATCTTGGTGGACTATAAATATGATTAAGGAATGTTAAAGAGGTGTATATGGACATTTTTGAACTAAAAATATGCAAATAAACTTACAATAAATCCATTTTTATCCTACAGAGAGTACAAACATGTAGGAAAAGCAAGGACAAGCTCAATGAGGTGTTTTCAAATGCTCATATATTTTCTAAGGATTTACATGGGAACCAAAGGAATTTTGGGGTGTTATAAAGGTCCCATGGAATCAAATTTATGGCATTTATTGGTAGGTTAAATGTCAAAGTTTTATGAATAAATCTTAAGACCTAAAACTTCCTAAAACCCTACTAAACCCTCATCGAGGACCTGATTGAGAAAATAATATTGGAGAGCTATCTAAATGAAATAGTTTGAAAATGAAATAAATTTTATCATGTAGATTAATCCCTTAGGATATATCCCATAAAGATGAGTTGTATATAATTTTATGGAAAACATGCAAAACATGGTATTTTTTACCATTTTTTGTGTTTTGTAGTTTCTAGAAGTTTTTAGAAGTTGCAATCAAGCTTGGGTGGAATATTAGGACTTATAATAACTCCCTATATTCATTTTATTCCAATAAAAAACTCTTAATTGTCCAAACTAGAGCTCTCCTTTTAACCAATCAAAACTAGTACAGTGGACACAAGGGTGAGAAGGGTGAAAACTCCAAGTTTGATAATTTTTAAAGCATGATTAATGAATTTAAGGATATAGAGGGTATTAAAAGGTGTAATTAAATACCTCCCATGGATTTACATTGAAAATTAAAGGAATTTCTGAAATCAAGTGTGAGGGTTGACTAAGAAAGGAATTTTTTAAATTATAAACAGTGATGGCTTCCTTCTAAGAGTTTCTAGATGAGTAAGCATGCAAAAAATGTATGGAGATACATGCTTGAATGCACTTACTCTTATCCCAATCATCATAAAATTCCCTATTTAGTGTTGGGATGTTCAAACGTGTTCAAATTGTAAAGGTAGTTTTTTTAGCCAAGACTAGGAGTTTCATGCCACTTTTCATAAGTTTCAATACTTGTATGGACATTTGGACCTCCTGACATTGCATAGTTCATCCCATATATCTTTATCATGAAATTTTAACCTATTTTATCAAATTTAAAAGTGTCCAAGTGACCTTTGGAATTCCCTTGTCTTGATCTTCTCTCAAAGGCTATAAATATTGACTCTTTTAGATCTTTTTAGCAGCCTCCATTGGTTGATGGTGAAACCCTTGCAAATTTTGTACTTGAATATCTCTTGAAGATATAAAACAAGTGAATTTTCCTACTTACATGCTGTACAATTGAGTGTTGATGCAATACTTTTAGTCTTGTATATTAGAAGATGATCTTTTCTAGCATGGTATCCTTGATTTTTCTCAAATGTACAAAAGAGTAATTATTACAAGTCTTTTTAAGTGTTCTCTCTTAAATGTATGTGTGTTATAAAAGTGGTTTATGATTTTATTCCCCAAAGGAATCATCTATTACCATCCTAAGAATTCAAATACCTATTAAACCTAACTTATGAAATATTGATGTGACAATCCATCTTGAGTTATGAGTCTTGAGTGAAGGAAGCTTTGTTTATATCTAAGTAGTATAATTTTAGTCAATATGAGGAAATTAAATATTGGTGCATCATCCTTTCAATTTTATTATTTATTTTTCTATACCCTTTTCATTCAAAGTTGATAGGTAAGAAAGTACTTCAAACAGTGCATCAATGGAACTATCCCTTCTAGAGATTCATCTCAACAAATTGTTACCCACAACAAGAGATATGTTTCCATTATGCCACTTAAATGAGGAGAGCTAGGAATATCCTCAATGGGTGAAGATCCAATTGAAAAAAACCACCAAAAACCCATTTCTCCCCTTTATATTATGGAATATAGAACTCTAGATGTAATTTGCAATTTGTAAATTGCTTCATGGGTTTTAGATCCTACAAAGCAACTAACCTTTAAAATTGGTAGAATTTAGAACCCAACACATATTTTGAAATTTGAAAAATTATAAAATGCATGCCAAAATATGATCCTAAGAACCTTCAAACCAACAAAATCTATAACTTGACATGCATTTTGTAATTTTTAAAATTAAAAAATGCATGCCAAGCTTTGGATCCCATGAAACCAAAACACCCCCTTCCTATGGGATTCAGAACTTGAAGCATAATTTACAAGTTAAAAATTGCATCTTAGGTTCTACCTCTCACCAAGTACCCAAGCTATGGGATCTAGAAGTCCATGTATAATTTTTAATTTAAAAATTTACGAATTGGTCAATGAGTTCTACCTTCTGGCTAGTAATAATATTTAACCTAGCAAACATGGGACTTGCTCCAAACATTTCCTAGTTCTTCCACCAACCACCATTAGAGATCATTAATTGCATGGGTTTTCTATTTAAACATAAGAATTAGGGATTTTTAATTCATTATTGAAATTGATAAACAAGTTTTTAAGCTTTGAATACCTTCACCACACATTCAACCCTCAAACCACACACTAAGAAAGTACCTACAAGTTGAAGTCACAATTGAAAACCGAATTCCACATCATTTATCTTTTATGACTGGTATTCCCCTTGTATTTTTCATAATTTCTCTTGCAAATTGAGACTTTTTTAAAGATTATTTCCATTTCTTATGAGAAGTTTTCAAGTTATTTTTTAGGGTTACCATTTCTTGTTTTATGGCATCATTTTACATTTTCTATCATTTAGACATTGGTAAAAATCATTATCTATAAGATTGTGTATTTCTCCAAAATTGAGGTCTAGGGTTTTTCTAGGGCTTGTTTCTAAAAGTTTCATCTTAAATCTAGTTTTTCCCCTCAATGATTCACATTAAAATCTAGGAAATTTTCATGAAATAGGTATATATTCCCAAGTATATTCCACTTTCAAACCAACAAATATTCCCCAAAATCCTTTGAGGTCCCTATAGACATTAGACCTTTATAGAAAACCTTCAATCCCCATGGGTTTTACCATTGTCCCAAACACCTATCATCCCTATAGAGTTACAAGTCCCTATGGATATTTTACCTTTTTGGAAAACTTCCTAACTTTTTGGAGTTATCACCTACTCCAAACACTTGTTAGTTTTTCTAGAACTTTTACCTAGTTAGACCACCTTCCATTTCCATCGAAGATCACACTTGTCCTAAGCACCTAATTTTTTTTATAGCTCTCATAGTTGGTTTCTCACAAGATTCTTAGCCATATTCCATGTCTTTAAAGGAAATGAAGTTTAAATAAAAAGGTCTTGGAGTGAATCTTAGCTTAGAGTTAAATACAATAGAGATAATAGACACTGATTTAGGTCACATTGACCTAGGGCACTTTTGGACCTGAATAGGTGTAGAGTTCAAGATTGATTGGATCAAGAGTATTTATGACTATGGATTACCCCAAGATACATCATTTACATTATCAATCCAAAGCCTAGAGTTGGTGATAACACTAGCCCAACACTATGATCCTGACATAAGAGAATTCTTAAATGACAAAGGGAAAATGATTTTGAATATATACCCTATATTTATTGATTCAATATTTGTAATCCTATAATTCAAGAATTATCTTGATGTAAATTTTGGAGGTATGGATTACACCCTAGCTAGAGGTAGGCATGTTTAGGTATTATTTCCAAATCTTGTTCAACATGGGACTAACCCCAGGCTATGGGTATACTATAATGGGGTTAGACCTCTAGGATTTCTAAGGAGGCTAGCTCCTTTGATGCATCATTTTAGCTTGTTTCTACTACTCAAACCTACTAATGACCAAAGAAAAGGGGGAAAGAGAGAGAACATGAAAGGGAAACCTAAGATAAAGATGGTGATACACCTAAATTATGGTTGATCCACTCATTCTTTACCCTTAAACACTAATGAAATGAACAAAAGACTAGATCTAGGATCTCAAATATCTATCATACATCAGTGTTTCATGAAGAGGTTCAAAAAATGATTATAGGCTAAGGGAAATGATGGAGAGGTCTAATGCAATACACTAACCAATGATAGTATCCATATATAGGATTCAATAAAGAGTTGTGAAACACTAAACATGACCTGCATAAAAAGATGAACTAGTAACTAGGTGAGATCATGACTTAACAAGGGATAGATTTCTACCACATG
Organism: Torreya grandis; assembly: GCA_037957365.1. NCBI lineage: Eukaryota > Viridiplantae > Streptophyta > Pinopsida > Cupressales > Taxaceae > Torreya > Torreya grandis. The sequence goes on along the minus strand of JARHVA010006254.1, from coordinate 62,266 downwards.
TGCAAATCTGAAATGTACACACTATACTAGAACAATGAAATCTAAAAAATAGTCTTGTATTCATTTCAAGAGGTTACAAGCTCCATATTGTTAGAGTTTAGTCATGCCCAAGAGAGGAAATTGACAAAATATAGAGGGGATCCATTTTTTGGCTTAAAAGCCTCTATATATAGAAAAAAGAGAGAAAAAATATGGGAACCCTACATTGGAGAGTGGAAAAAGAGTCCTTGTGATCAATAAGTGAGGTGATAACTCATTTATTATTTCTATATATGCACTTTGATCAACAAACAAATTTCCCTTTGTCTCAATAGTTCCCAAGCTCCTCTCCTTGGCTGAAAGATCCCATTAGAGATAAATATTGGTTCTATATGATGACAAAGTCTGTTTGAGCATAATAAATGCCCTTAACTACTTCTCTAACCACCAGCTCACCACCTTGGGACCCTAATTCCACTTGATGTATTCATGAGGATCAAAACCTCAAATCCTAAAATTGACAAGGACATGACATAGATCGTGGTTAGTACTTGCTTTTTTGATAGATGAACCATGTTGATAGTTGAGACCCTTTACATTAAACATACATTTGCTCCATTTACATATCTAGATCATAGGTTTATCTATATATGGAAAACCAATCTAAAGTTTTTAGTTTTATTATAGTTGTCCATATTAATTTAGACTTATAGACTATATAACACTTTTTAATATTATAATAGGTCCAAATAGACCCATTCTATCTCTTTAGAAACCAAGATTTCATTATATGCATGGATCCTTCTTAAAAATGGTGAACACTTTTACAAAAATAACCCTACTTGATACAATTTTACAAACTAAAGGTTCATATTGGGCTCTAATGTTGGTCCCTTTATGTTCCTCATGTCTTATTGCATTAGTGTGTCCCTTTAATAGCATTAGATTGAGCTTCAATGGCAATAGGATAATCTTACAAGACCCATTTTCTTTCATCAAAAATGGCTTCTTAACTTTTATCAAAAATCTTGGGCTCACCTTTATTCTAATTAGCTATCGATATCTAACTCAGATCATTGACAAATTAACCTTTGTTTGCACCATCGATCTTGATCTATATAATCAAGCACTAACCATTGATCTTACCCTTGACTTGACAACTATATCTAAGCTTATACATGTGTCAAACACATGTTGATCCTCAAGATTCACTATTAGTCTATCAACCTCATGCACTTATGCTACATGTTAATCTCTCAAGCTCCTTGATTTTTTGACTCATCTCACACTATTGATCGATATGTACAATACAACATGGACTATTAGATTTGTTGGGACCCACTATTTAAAATCCAATGGCTACTACATGAGCTTAAATTTAACATCCTTATTCCTATCAAATGATGTTTAAGTGACCATCATTAATAATCATACAACCATAAAATTTAAGCTCAAAAGATTTTGATCTGATCAAGCTTAAGCTTGATGTTAACACAAATATCTTATGTTCTAGGTCCAAATTTAGAAGCTTATAACTTGAGCTAAAAATCTTAAGCATACTTGAAAATTTTAGAGAATTTTCTTGGCATGTAGAACTATAATTGCATGTGATCAATTGGCTTGTGGGGGATTCTTATGTGAAGATAAAAATTTCACAAATGGACTAGTCCATTTTTTCTTACATGATGTCCTAGTGATGGTCTAGCTCTTAAACTTACACATCTCATCTCTTGATCTTTCCTTCAAGGATTGGATGAATTCTTAAGGTTTTGTGCAACTTGGTCCATGATTTTGAATGCTCAAAACATATGATAACTAGATTGGATCCATCCATTTGCATTATTAGACTCATTTCTAAGCCTTTGATCTACTACTTCATCAAACCATGCAATATCTTCATATATGGGCCAAAAATTGCCAACATCTTTGGTGACTCATAGGGGTTACATGCCTATCTATGTAAAATAACCTAGATGATGTGCCAAAGTCCAATCCATTGGGCATGGAGTCTCTATTTGGGTCCACTATTTTGACCTAGATTTGGATCTTGCTACCAATCCTACTCTAACCTCTTTTTGAAAAAAACACAAGGACCAAAAGGAGAACAAAACAAGATAAAGTGCCCAAGGTATTAATTGAAAGGGAAACTAACCTAGAACAAAATAGGGACAACAAAAAAAGTGCCAAAAATTACACTTAGAGGAATCTGAATAAAACTATCCTAATACATATAGATTATAACTATATCTACCTTTCCTCCTGGATCAAAAATAAAGTTTGATAACCTTTTAGCTACATGGGATGAGGAATTGGATGAGGCATGCAAATTTTTGATGCTTGGTATTGATGCCTCCTTTTTGATTATATTTTCCAACTTCATTGGCATGATGATTAATGAGAACCAGACAACTCTAAATAGGTCAGCTATGTACATCTAGATAGTCTCAATTTCTTCATATGACTCCTTAACTATAACCTCTAATGGTGGTTCTATAAAACATATCTCTTTCATTTCCATGATGATCTCAATAAGATTGGGATTCTTCTTGGCTATAAATTCTTTAGGCTCATCAAGGAGCTTTGCATATTCTACCTAATATTGTTCATTGTCCTCCATGGGAAACTCTTTGTCCACCTTATTAAGCACTTGATCCTCAACTTGATAGAAATATTTAATCTCTTAAAAGAGCTTCATTTTTAATTTACAATCATACTTTTGTTCTTCACTTTGTTCAAACCAAGATCAGTTTGTTGAGTATCTTGATCCTTCTCAATAAGAGATATCTTAATCTCATCCATGTCTATCACTTGTACCAATCTCTCATCAAGACCAACCTTCTAACTTTTCTTGGGAATCCCCAAAGTAACATTGTCTTCTTAAAGATCTAAAACATTAATGGAATCTTTAGAATATTCAACATGCTACACCATCCCATCATCCAAGTATACCTCCAAAGTTCACCAATCTCACTCATGAAGTCATGGTACATCTACTGCCAATAATCATCTTCCTATTGGATCTCATCTATAACTTGCACTTGCTCTTTCAACTCATCATCTTTGATATTATGAAAGATTAGGACATACTTTCTCTTACCAAGTGGTGTCCTAATACTAATCTCCTCTTCTGTCTCTAATAATCCATCATTATCAATTGTGAGATCAACATAGATTTCACTACTTACCTCTTTAAGGAGTGGCATAATATATTCTTGGGATGACTCAAGGAGAGATAAGGCATATGTTGCACCTCCTTGGTCCAAATTTTTATCTTTGATTGTCATGCTCTCCTCCTTTTGCATGTTGTTCTAGATGGATCTCCAAGATGCAAATGACATAGACTCTTAAGGAGGGAGGGATGGGGGTTAAATGACCTTGGATTTGATTGATTGCATGATTTGGTTCTAAGATGAAAAATATAGAGGTTCCCCTTTTTTAAATTTTAGATTTTGGTTCTCCTCCTCTTTCCTTATCTTCAGCTATAACTCTCTAATCTACTTATTAATATTCTCTTGGAATAGATTCTCTCTAAGGTGGTTAGTGGATTTATGAATATAAAGAACACAAGAAGATTCCTAAGGAGGGATGAGAGAGGTTTTTAGAGGTTCAGATCCTACCTTATCTTGGGTTTTTAAATCTAGATTTGCCTCACTTTGCCCACCCCATGAATTCACCACTTGATTCTAGCTTAGAACCTTGAAGGACTTCATAATGGGTTCTTGATGAAGGATGGAGTTTTGGATCACAATAACATGTAATTTCACAACAATCTCCTTCTTTCTTGAAAACTCTCTTGGATAGATCTCCAAGAAGGAAAGGTCTGAGGAATACTTGAGGAACTTGGCATACTCAAAGGTTCACTTGGAATGATCTCTTGGGGAGGAATGGGTGGCACATAATAAGTTTTAGGTGGTTTATATGTAGGCACATGATATTGGTGAGGTTATACCTGATATTCCTCAAGGCCTTTTAGCTTGTCCTTAATGATCTAAATATAACTAGCTACATCCATCATCTCACCTATTAAATTGTTCCAGTTTTCTCTCTCAACAAGTGTCTATTCTACTTTTCTTTGTTACAATGACTCTCTCACATAATGTATTTGGTGAGTAGGGGCATCTTGGCCATAGTACTTTTGTGAGCACAATTCTAGTGCATGCTTGTCAAAGCTTATTAAAGTTCACTTGTGTGCTAGTATGGATGGCTCATGATACGGTTGATGAGGAATAGTATTATGATGGGATTGCTATCTATAGGAAGGATTAAGGCAATTTTTTTGCATATATGGATCATGAGGAAATTGACAAAGTTCCTCATAGCTTTGATAGGATTATTAATAAGGATAATAAGGGTCATATGAATTATGAGGATCATATTGGGGTTGCTAATAAGGAGGTGGATAATAGGAATATTCACCATAATTATTCATATTAACCTCATATGTCAAATGAGATTTAAGGACTGATTAAAACTTAATTGAGACATACTTGGTCTGATCATAACCAAAAGCTTTGATTTAGAGTCTCCATTGGTGATAATTTAATTACTTCTAAAAGCTAATTAGAGAAAAGACACACTAAGATATTTCCACTCATTTGGACCTTTGTCCCACTAGGTGTGATAGAATTGTTGGAGGTCTAGATTACACCCTAACTGGAGGCAGGAGTGTTCAAGACCTACTTTCAAATCTAGCTCAGCATGGGACTGACCCTAAGATGTGGGTATCCTATAATGGGGTTATACCTCTAGAATTTTTAACAAGGCTAGCTCTTCTGATGCATCATTTTAGCTCATTATTACTACTAAAATCTATTAATGACCAAGGAAAAGGGAGAGAGAGAACATGAAAAGGAAACCTAAGGTAAAGATGGTGATGCACCTAAATTATGGTTGATCCACTATACTTGACCCTTAAACACTAATGAAACAAACAAAAGACCATATATAGGATCCCAAATATCTATCATACATTAGTGTTTCATGAAGAGGTTCACCAAATGGTCACAAACTAAGGGAAATGATGGAGAGGTCTAATGTAAGACACTAACTAGCCATAATATCCACATGCAGTCTTCAATAAAGAGATGTAGAACACTAAACATGACCTGAATAATAAGATTAATTAGTAACTTGATGAGATCATGGCTTGAAAAAGGAGATATTTCTACCATATATGAAAATATGACATTTACACACTATACCAAAATAATGAAATCTAAAAAATAGTCTTGTATTCATTTCAAGAGGTTATAAGCTCCGTCTTAGTAGAGTTTATTCATTCTCAAGAGAGGAAATCAAGAAAATACAAAGGGGATCCATTTTTTGGCTCAAAATCCTCTATATATAGTAAAAAGAGAGAAAAGAGATGGGAACCCTACATTGGAAAGTGGAGAAAGAGTCCTCGTGATCAAGAAATGAGGTCATAACTCATTGATTATTTTTTATATACATGATTTGATCAACAAATGGATTTACCTTTATCCCATTAGTCCCAAATTCTCTCATTGGTTAAGAGATCCCACTAAATACAAATATTGGTTTTATATGATGACAAAGTCTATTTGAGTAAAATCAATGCCCTTAACTACTTCTCCAACCGCTAGCTCACCATATTAGGATCTTAAGTCCACTTGATGTGTTCATGAAGATCAAAACCTCAAATCCTAAAATTGATATGGCCATGACATGTATGGTGGTTAGTACCTACTTTTTTGATAGATGAGCCATGCCGATAGATGAGACCTTTTGCATTAAACACACATATGTTCAAATTCCATGTTTAGATCATAGGTTCATCTATAGATGAAAAACCAATCTAAATTTATTAGTTTTCTTATAGTTTTCCATATTAATGCATACCTATAGACTATATAACACTTTTATGTATTATAATAGGTCCAAATAGACCTATTTTATCTCTGCAAGAACCAATAGTTCATTGTATACATAGATCCTTCTTAACAATGGAAAATGATGTTGCAAAAACAACCCTACCTAATATAATTTTATGAACTAGAGGTTTGTATTGGGATCTAATGGTGGTCCCTTTATGTTCTTTATGTCTTACTACATTAGTGTGTCCCTTTAATGGCATTATATTTAACTTCAATGATGATAGGACAATCTTGCAAGACCCATTTGATTCCATAAAAAATGGCTTCTTGACTTCCATAAAAAATATTGGGCTTACCTTTGTTATAATTAGTTGTCGATATCTGACTTAGCTCATTAACATATTAACCTTTTCTTGCACCATCAATCTTGATCTATATGATCAAACACCAGCCATTGATCTTGCCCTTGAATTGTCAACTATTTCCAAGATTATGCCACATGTCAAATGTGCATTAAACCTCAAGATTTCCTATTAGTCTATAGCCTCATGAATTTATGCCATGTGTCAATCTCTTGAGCTCCTTACCTATATGACTTATCTTAGATTGTTGATCAAGATGTACAATGCAACACAAACTATTAGATCTATTGGGACCCACTATTTAAAATCTAATGGATACTCCATGATCTTAAATTTGAAATGCTCAATCCCATTAAATGATGTTCACATGACCATCATTAACATTTTCATGACCATCAAATTTAATCTCAAAAGAGTTTGATCTATTTGATCTTAAGCTTGATGTTAACGTAAACATCTTATGTTCTAGGTCCAAATTTAAAAGATTATAACTTGAGCCAAAAATCTCACACAGACTTGAAACTTTTAGAGTATGTTTTTGGCATGTAAAAATATAATTTCACATGATCTGATAGCTCATGGGGGATTCTTGAGTGAAGATAAAAATTTCACAAGTGGACTGGTCCATTTTCTCCTGTATGACATCCTGGGATGATCTAGTTCATAAACTTTCAAAACTCATCTCTTGATCATTCCTTCAAGGATATGATGGATTATTAAGGTTTTGTGCAACTTGGTCCATGCTTTTGAATGCTCAGAACATATGAGAACTAGATTGGATCCCTCCATTTGCATGGTTGGACTCATTTCTAAGCCTTTAATCCATTGCTTCATCAAACCATATAAGAGTTTCATATGTTGGCCAAAAATGGCCAATAGTGACTCCAAAAACATACACACAATTCATTAAAGACAAAAGAGATTGATGTTAGAATATGATTAACAAATGGTGGCTCGATTTCCCCAAGGATACCTCCACTAGATTACTAAAAACTTGTATAGAGTTGATTTCATTGATGAAGTGGGAGATATTATTATATTATTACATAAGATCACTGGTAGTCTTGATGCCAAGAGTTTTAAGGAGTGGATGTACTAGTAAATTTGGTTCATTCAATAAAATCTCTAAAACATTCACTAGGCTCAGCTCATAAGTGATTCCATCCATAAGTAATTATTGGTGGTGCAAATAAATGGAAAGTTTTTCATTCTTAGTTGGTGTATATCTTGGCCAAAGGGAGATATTTCATAGGCCTCAACATAGTCCCTAGATAAATAAATAGAGTATACAACTACTATCCAACCTCATATTGGAGGCTACTAGATACAGAAGATTTAATGATGCTTTCATCTATTGCATCATTATAATGTTTAATAAAAAGCTAAGGAGAACAAGATTTACACCAATAGTAATTGAAAAGATTGTCAAATAGGGTTCATATTTCATTCATTTACCCACATTTTATTATATTAGAGAAACCAAATTTAGTGGATGCCCCTACACACTTACTTGATATGTTAATGATAAGTGGGCACTGATGGAGTTGATTAGGAAACTTGTCAAGATACATAATATCCTTTCCAATAGGCATAAGGTGGGAATTGACTTCCCAATTAGTATTAGTAGATACATGTTCCCATCCCTCTTCAAATAAAAATGTGCTAAAGCTGAAATGTGCCAAATAAACTTATAGAATTTGATGTCTAGACCATTTCTTGATCTCTATGGGAAGATCACCAGCATATTGGCACTTTCAACATACACTCATGTTCCATATTATGAAGATTATTGGGAGGGTTTTGAGGATAAGGAGAGAGTCAAAATGAGGGATCATTCTAAAATTACCTTAGAATAGATCAAAGATTATGATTTAGCACCAGTACATGATGACTTGGTGGATGATGATTCCAATGTGGACCTAATTTATTACCAATAGATCATCAAATAACCCCTTCCACTAGTAAGGTGTTTAGCTCTAGAATCCTTTTCTCTATTTGATAGAATAGTAGGTGTGATCAATAAAATAATAAATTGGTTGAGGATCAAGGGAGTACAAGTAACAAGAGAAATAAAAGGAGTTAGAGAAAATATATTGAAGCTTAAATTAGTAGGGATTTCTCCATTAGTATAGGGTACAAGTGGAACAATAGGTGAAGCATTAGAAGAATAAGACTAAAGCTAAAAAGGGGCAATCAATTGAGGATGGGGTAGCTATAGAAAAACCAATTGACATCTCATTATAAGACATATTAGAAACATAATATTTTATAACTTCAATCCCCATGTCCTTCATAGTTATAACCCTAATTTCCATGGTTCACCTTCCTCTTATCTATATTATTATAGAGGCCCCAACACCTCCACCTCCTATGTCCACTCCTCCAACATCCTAGGTTTTCATTCCACCTCTTGTTTCCACTCTCCCTGCATTTGTAGTTTCCACTCCACCTATCATTCATACCACATTACCTACCATAATAGGCCAAGTAAAACTAATAAAATCAATTCAAGTAGACACTCAAGGCCCCCCATCAATGGATTATCAAGTTTCTTCTCCAATTTACCTTCCTCCAATTTCACCTTCCCCTTTCATTCCACTCCCTCTTTCCATTCCATTCATAATTCCTTCCATTTCATCCCCATTAATTTCCAACACCACTTAGTAGTACAAATACATAGACTCAATCATCCTGACTTTAGTCCCACAAGCCATGTAAACTCTTAGGATAAGTACTATTTCACTTTCAACCCCACTCAATTTTCTTACATCATCAACCCTGAGTGGTCCCACATATTTAATTGATTCATTTAATTCTTTCACTTCCACCCTCTCACCTATTCCCAAATTCAAAAATAATGTGTCTTTTCCATATTACACACCCTCAATAGACATAGTTGTTTCCATTTCCTCCACTTCATCCAATTTCATTATTTCTACAACACCTTTAGTTGAGATTAGAGTAACACATGTTCTTGATGCAAATATAGATTTACAACCCATTAATGGGAGTGATATTTCATAGGCACATCCTGATCAATCAATGGTAACATTTACCTAAGAGTCTAAAATTATCATAGTACCTACCAATGTAATAATATCAGCTATTGATTCTTTGGTGATAATGTCCAAGTAAATAGATGTTATCCCTAGCTAGCTAGCACAATTGGTGAGAAAAAAGAGAAAATAAATGATTTCCCTAACACACTAGACTTTGGCTTGTTAGAGGTCAAGAATAAGTCCAAGTCTAATCTTTAGACCTTTTCCATAATTTTTATTGATGATAAAGGAGAGAGATTTGTTGAGATTGCAGTACCCCCATCAAACAAATCAAAGGAAAATCTCATGGTGGGAGATTATCAAATTTTAAGGATCAACCTTGGATGACCAATAAGAGAGGGGATAAAATATGATGTGAAATATATAATCAACTCATTTTTTGAGAGAATAGATCATGATAAGGCCATCAAGGATGAATTTAAGAATAAATTAGATTGACTTACTACTGCATTGAACTAGTTTATAGAGCCCAGTGGATCATTGGAATAACCACAATCAGTACATCTAGTCAATCAAATTATAGATCAAACAACAATTAATGTAGTTCATATGGGAAGGGATACTAAATAATGGTCAGAGGAACTTATTTATAAGGGTAATAAGGTTATTTTTGTAATGATGGACTAATATGCAACAATTAGAGATAGAAAGAATAACTTGAGAGAACAAGTAAATAAATATGAAGGATAAATTCAAACCTTGAATTTATATTATCCCAAATTGATAACTATGAGTTTAATTGATATAGATATCCTCATTTTTGAGAAGATACTAAAGAATGATGTCAATAATGAGTAATTACATAAATTAGCTTAGTTTTATATAAGGATACTCACAAAATCTGCTCACAAGGCCAAGATAACACATGACAAGGCTATTGACATGTTGTATGATATTGAGGGAATGATGAGTATGATGTCATGCTAACCATTAGATGATGTAGATAACCTAGTTTAGGTAGAGGAAATTTATAATAAGTTCAAGGAAGTGGTTGAAAAAGAATATTTAATGACCACAGTCTTCACCCTAAGTTTTATCCATAGATTTATCAAGTATGAGAATGCATTGGATAAGATGAGAATAAAAATGCAGGGAATCAAGAATTTCAAAAAGGAATTATTTGACATTCAAACAGATTATGTAGCTTCCAACCTTTACTCCTTTGTAATAGATGAAGAAAGAATACATGAAATTTTCACGGCATTTGATGCATATGTCCAAAAGCTACAGGCTAAGAATGATAAGAAAGTAGAGGAAGTTTTGAAAATTGATTAGTCCCTTTCATTGAAACATTTTCATGAATTGTAGTTTCATTTTCAAAAACATTGTAAAATTATAACCATCCTTTTAGGTCTTTTGATAAAGAGACATGTATTTTACACTATGTTTTTGACAGGGTGAAAGTTGTAAAAAGCATAATTGCAAATTACACTTTCTATTTTGATAAAGTTATAAATTGCTAAAAAGTGTAAAAACATGTATTAAAAATTACAAGTTCCATTTTGAGAAAGTGATATGACTTATAAAGTTGTAAAAGTTTCACTTGTGTTTTGAAAGTTAGAGTTTTGCAAAAGCAACTTTAGTTATCTTTTTGAAAGTCAAGATCTATTCTAGGTGTTGCCCATTTATACGAGGAGCTATTTTTAGATGTGTGAAGAAGAATGAGTGTTTCATCGAGATATTATAGTTTCATATATGCCACTCCAAGTAAAGGACCTTGCCTAGTTATTATAGTCCTTATTGACTTGGGACTTCCTATGTTTTTACATGTAATTACATATGAAAAAAGTATATGTAAATATGTCCAAAGTTATTTCAAAAGTACATCTAAAAAATGGAAAATAAACTAAGGGAAAAAAACTTGCTTCAATTTGTATCACCATATTTCTTCATGTGACCATCATACATACTGAAAGTTGCTTGCATCCTAATACTATTTGGATTAACAATGTTCCTGAAAATCATCTTAGCTCTAACTATGGCATCTCTTACTGTGGTGACTGATTTTGCATGATTAGTTAAATTGGTTTTTATATTATCCAAAGTTAACTGATTGTCCAAGATATTGTCCACATAGGCCATTAAAATTTTTTTATCTTCAAACTCTTTTTGGAACATATCTTCAAATTCTCTAACCATTTCTTCTGCAAAGAGAAATTGGTTATCTTGTGATACGAGCTTGTAAATTAGCTCCTCCAATTTATGAAAAATACTAACATCACTTTGTTCACTAAATTTCCTTGCAGTTTTAAGGTCATTGATCAAATCTTTAAGCACACGGCTCTTATATGTCAATGCCTCTTTATTTTTTATATAATAATCCCTATTAGGAATGATGCCAATTGATATTAGAGTGCTTATTTTTAGTTTTCTCATCTCCACCCATTTATCATGATTATTTTCTATGATCTCAATATCTTGAGAAGCAATGTCAATAAGATCATCAAGTTCTACTCTTATTTTCCTCTTTTTATCTCTCTTCTCAGATAGCTCTATAAGTAGGGAAATTCCTTGTGCATGCATCTATCTAAGTACTCTTCAAGTATTTTTCCTTTGAGATGAGTCTTTTTTGCTTTTTGAATGATGGGGTATTCTAAAAAAATGGCATCAGGAGTTACTACTTCTAAACTCAAAGTGATTTTCCTTACAACTACAGTCAACTGTTCCACCATTGCTTTGTAGTGATCTTTCATTTCTTTCTCCCTATCAAATTTCTAAATCAGGATGTCCATGGCTGACTGCATATCATTCTTGGCACTTTCATGAGTTATCTTACCTAATTCAACTCTAGAAATAGAGTAATCATTCATATCAAAATTCTCTATGGTTTCATCCTATGGAGGTCTTGCAATCTCCAAAAATTTGTGTCCCTTATCCCCAAGAATTTTTTAAAGAATCTTTGGCTTCTTCGGGGTCTTAGATTTTATAGGCACTAGCTTATTAAAATCAAAGTCATCTAGGGAGATGGTTTGTTTCTTCATTTTTGGTGTATAAGCTGAAAACCATGGTAGAAGAACATAAGTACTCATATTAGGGTCTGTCCCCATTGTTGGCATCATTAGAACTGCACTTGCACTAGTAGTGGAAATAATAGGTGTAGTTTTAGTAAAAACTACACCTCTTACAAAGTGATCAAAAATAGAAGCATCTCCAATATCAAATTATGAGGAGGATAAACTATAAATATACCCTAAAGAATGGATAACATCTTCAAAAGTGTTTTGAGGGTTGTCAAAAATTATTTTAGGAAAGGGAGATTCAGAAGAGGGAATATTAATAAGAGAAAAAGACAAAGGAGCTACAACATGTGTGTCAGGCAAGGGAGAAGAGACTCCCATCTCTTGTTTTATATTATCTTATGGGGACAAATATTCCTCCTCTTTTTGATCTATAGGCTTATCTTTAGTCTCCATCTTTTCTGTGGCCGGTTCTTCAGTCCTCTATTTCTCAACTTCCATATCTTCTATTTTAGACTCTTTCTCCACAGCTTTTGACTTCTTCATCATAAATCTGATCTTAGGCTTATGTGGCTTGGAAGAAGAAGGAACCTCACTTTTGTTATTCATCTTTTTTCCACTTTTTTTCCTAATTCCTCTTGAATCTTAGTATCTGACCCTATGAGGAATTAATTAAAAGTAATTCCCTTGTTTGCTAGCCAATTATTGGTGTTTGTCAATATAAGCTCAAATATTTTCCTCAAAGAGGTCAACTCTTTTTGAGACCATTGGATTAGAGGGAGAGGGGTGTTAACAACCTATTCATTATTATATCTATCATCAACCAACTCTCTATCATCCACTAGATCTTTAGGAACATCAACAAATCCCATATATTCAATCTACTCAAGAGATAACCAACTGTAGTCCAATTTCCTAACATTTTCTTTTGTTCTAAAATCTACCCAAACATCTTCAACCATAAGTTCATGGAATTAGATTTTCCTCTTAATTTTGTCTTTTATGCCCCTATAGTCAAACTTTGGTCTTCTTTTGAATTGCCTCATAGTTACAAGCTGCATCTCAATTTCTATGGCCCTGACCTTCACAACAGTTAATATTGAATACCTACCAATTTCAACTAGGAACCTGAAACCAATATTCTTGAGCTCCATTTTTTTATTATTCATGATGATCATTTGTCTACATAACTCCATCAAGACCAATTTGTCTGAAGGGAATCTTAGAAGCATATAAGATTGACCTTAGAAAAAGCCAACCCTTAGGTATGAGAAAGAAGGAAACTATAAGAATGTGCATCTAAAATCATTTACCACTATCCAAGCCTCATCTGAAACTCTTCTTTTTTCTAGTTGAGGATCAAAAATACATAAGAATACTATAAATAAAGCATCATTTACTCTCCAAAAATGATGAATAGAACCCTTCAATGTTAATTGAGAATAATATTGATACACAGGGATTACCCTCCTATCTCCTTCTGATGTTAAACCTAGAAAGATTCTCATAGAAGCTACAATATACACCAGATAATAAGTCATGTAAAACTTAAAGTTAGTGGATACCTTCATCAATTATTCATGCAAAGCATTGCTAATTTATTCTCCCTAGAAGATGGTTTGTTTGCCTTGGAGTATTTCGTTGATGAAAGGATACATCCATTAATGAAATAGTGAGGAAGAGGACAAACCTCTTATCCTACTAAGAAGAGTTATCAGATCACCAACTTCTTCTATAAAGTCACTTCTAGAAAAAATCTGTGGCCACCTTGACAAATTTGACCTTGACGTCTTGAGCCATTTATTATTGATTACCTTCTTTGCCTTTTTAGGATTTTTTTCATACTCTTTTTGTGCTTCAACAAAATAAAGATTTAACACTTCTATAGTAGGAGGGCATATAAACACCTTATCAATGAATTCATGATCTATTCTAATTATCACATTGCCACTAGCATCCATCACAGCCCTAGTATCTCTGTTATAAAACTGAGCACACTTGAGGAAAATTTTTATGTTGTGGGCTACCACCAGGAAAGAAGATACCAAATGAATGTTACTGTCAATTATTTTCTTCATTTTAGAGCTGGGATTGCTTAAATTGGTTCTCTCCACAAACTCAACCATGTCCATGTGGCTAATCTTTGTATCTCTATTGTCATAGACTTTAGAAGTAACTAAGGTGATTGGAAGAACACCTTGATAGTTGTATTTCATCACTTTCAAAATTTTTGGAGACAACTCAGTCATCTAAATGAGCTATTACTAGAAGGATGTCAATGAAGAAAGAAGATCCATAGAATAAATTTCAAAACCAAAAAAAAATCATGATCATGCAATTTAGGGGAATTACTGGTAATTTGGGAAAATTGCATGTCGATGATCATGACTATGGAGATGCACTTGAAAGGACTAGAGTGTGAGCAAGCCAAAAAATTAGAGGAAAGACGGTTTAGAAAAACAAAATTATAAATATCTCAGAGTTAGGAAAATTTAAGAGAATTTTGGATGGGTAGAAAAATTTGCCACCCTTGCATGTGAGGGATATTGTGCACTTGTATCAGTGGCAAAATTCACCGCTATCACATATTATAAGAAAAGTGGTTATATGTTGGAGCAACAAAATTTGTTGATAATGCATATGGTAGGAGTTTCAAGGTTTTCATGTAAGGGTAGTGGATTTTTTTGCCCATACACTTCCACTTAAAAACATCTTCAAATACATAAGTGATGAATTAGCTGACTTTGCTCTTGACTTATTCACAATCAGGAAGATGTGAGAGTGGCTAATATAGCCATCATTACAATGCTTTTATAATAATTAGTTTTTAACTAACATGTTTTGAAGGGTAAGGCCTTGTCAAGTCAAACCACTGATGACACACATCAACTTAAAACCTAGGGCACAAATAATGGTTGGCTATTTTATCTAGTTTGACTCACTAGAAATAATCTAGGACACAAATAAATAGAAGAACCAGGGTTTGACACAAATGACCAAGAAAAATGAAAATATCAATCTGCAGTAGATATAAATTAATAAATGAAACCCAAGAAGTTAAAATTACTTACCTGGTGAGTTTGAAACCCTAAGCTTGATGGTAGTGAATTTGAAATCTATTTGAATCCTCCATCACCACGGTCGAGCAAATTTGAGAAGGGTCAAGGAATCAACTAAGAAACTTCAACAAAAGAAATGAAAAGAAAAAATAATGAAATAACACATTTAAAATCTTGAAAAAAAACCCTTAATGCTTGGTATTAATGGCCATTAATTCCACTTGAATTTTAATATCTTAGAGATCTTACTTAGGTGGTGATTTCGGCCGACCTGACACATGCCTAGATAAAATGCAAAAAGTAGTAAAAACTGCCAACCATGCACATACCCTTTTGAGTGGGAACATGTAATGGTGGAAAAAAGTGCCACTTGAGCATGATAAAAATAAAAACCATGTAAGAGTGGCAAAAAGTGTGGAATTTACATAAGCAAATTCAAAATTTCACTAACACCCCCAAAATGATCAAAATTGACATTTTGATTAGTTTACGACTACAAAAAGCTTTGCAATTTTTGAGAAATCATGGTGGGGGAATGTCACAAACTCTCCTAAGATTTCAAAAAACTTTTCTTGAGATCAAGAGAATCTTGTCTCAATCAATGAACTTAGAGTGTAGATTATGAAATAGACAAGTTTCATAGGGGTTGTCTACAAAATGAGTGCAGTTGATTTTGGGAACAATAGTTAGCTTTAGTTGGCAAAATTCTATTGATAAAAATTTGAGATGATCAAAGGGAGAAGAATACAATCTATAAGTGCCTTCATACATGCCATTGGGATATGGATTCAAGCTATCAAAAAGAAAAAGACATAAAAGACTAAACAAAAACACAAAAATAAAAACACAAAACTATACAAATGTACAAATGAACTTATCTAATACTTCAAAGATTGAAGTGTTTCAAATGTTGCCCACTGTAAAGTAGAAAGAATGGTATTCCATCCTAATATTCTAGTAAGAAGCTATTTATACCACAAAATTGATGAATGGTGAACGGACCTCTCCACAAGGAATCAAACTTTCGATGCATTCCTTTTAGTTCTCTCCTCTTGTTCCACAACAAGATTTGATCTCTAATTTAAATCTCATGAGTCATTGATTTCTTATCAAAGAGTTTATTTACCTAAATTTGATGCTTAGTGATATGGTCCACTACCATAGTTTACTGCTCTTCAAGTTCAGTTAGGCACATGATCCTTTTATCAATAGAACTTTCAAAAGTCCTATCTTCCACTACCTTTGCCAACTTTAGTGCTGGCAATTCCAAGGTAATTGGTATCTCCACATTCAGAACATATAGAAGATGAAATGGTGACATACTTATTTCATTTTTAGGGGTAATCCTATCTACCTATAAAGCATAAAATAATGTTTTATGCCAAGTTCTCTGATTCTCATCTACCAATTTCCTTATAATAGTAACTAGATTTTTGTTACTTGATTCCACCTAACCATTTCTTTGCAGATAATAGTCTGAGGAGTGGGAAAGAATGATCCTATGCTTATATAAAAATTTAGTAATCTCATGGGAAGAGATACAAGTAGCATTATCTGCTAAAATCTTGTTTGGAACTCCAAACTAGGAAATAATGTTTTCCTTAAAGAAATTACATACCACTTCAGAAGTATCATGCTTAACTAGGATGGCTTCCACCCACTTGGTAAAATAGTCTATCATGGTGAGAACATAGTTGTGTCCCAAACTTGATGGTGGGTTCATAGTGCTAATGAATTCAATGCTCCATTGCTAAAAAGGTTCTTTAATCACCAACAACTTGAGAGGTAATGTGACCAACTTAGGTTTCCAAATGAGTTATTGACATAACTCACACCTAAGCACCTAATTGTACACATATTGAAATAGTGATATTATCTAGCTTATAGAATTTTTTGAGCCATCATAGGTGCAAAAAAATTTCCTCTATAGGCTAAATTGTGGAAAGACTCCAGAAGTCTACTTTGTTGCACTTTATCCATGCAACAAAGAAATACTCCATCAAGGCTTCTTTTGTACAAACCATTGTCCCATAAGACATATTTATCAGCCTCCAAC
The DNA here is from genome assembly GCA_037957365.1 of Torreya grandis. Taxonomy (NCBI): domain Eukaryota; kingdom Viridiplantae; phylum Streptophyta; class Pinopsida; order Cupressales; family Taxaceae; genus Torreya; species Torreya grandis. The sequence continues at coordinate 44,960 of JARHVA010006254.1, read as the reverse complement.
TTATTAATCCTTTTCTCTTTATAATACAAATGGGTAGGACACTCACCATAGGTAATAAAATGAGTGATATTTGAATACCACTCATTACTAGTAGTGACAAAAAGAACTGTTGACATGTCAACTTCTACTTCATCCCCTGTCTCTTTTGGTACATTATCAAAAATAAATTGACACAAACCTCTTCTATGAACAAGATTAGTAGGTTTTATATCAAGATCAAACTCTTGGATCTTATTAATCTAATTTCCCCTTTTAGTGCTGAACTCTTGTTGAGTTAGAATAGACTTTACTACTGTGTCAAGCACCAGAACAATAGTATGTGAATTCAAGATATAGAATCAAAAAATCCTTACTACCTTAACCATGGCATAATCATACTTCTCCATGTTTGAATATTTCAATTCATGAGCTTTGAAATGACAACTCATAAATGATATGGGAGATTACACACCTTCTTCATTCTACTAAACCAGAATGGCTGAAAGCATATGTTCAGAAGTGTAGCTGTATACTATGAAATATTTGGTATAGTCAATATAAAAAAGGATTGGAGCATGAGAAATATCTTTCTTAATATCCTCAAATGTCACTTTGGCTTCCATAGTCAAGCATAGAGTAGCCTTACCCTTCATCATGTTGACGATTTGATAGGGTTTCTCTACAAATTTAGGAATGAACCTTAGCAGAAAATTCACCTTTCTAAAGAAATAATGAAATATAGTCTTAATAGTAGGTAGAGTAAGACTTTGAATATATTTGACTCTTTTTGAGTCAATTTTAGTGCCTTCTCAGGATATAATGTGACCAAAAAGTTTACCTTTTATAACCCAAAAAATTGACTTCTTAGGGTTGAGAGTGATACCATTTTGCCGATAGCATTCCATCACTTATCATAAATGGTGCACATGATCATGATGGTGTTTGGATAAAATAGTCAAGTCATCAAGATACATCATAATGAACTTTCCTATCTCATCTCTGAAGGCAAGGTCCATTGCTCTCTATAATGTGGTGCCAACATTGATTAGACCAAAAGGAATTCTATGATATACAAATGTGCCCCAAGGTGTAGTAAAAGTAGTTTTATACTAATATGCTTCATTAACTTCCACTTGATTATACCCCAAAAAACCATCTAGCATAGACAACATTTCTAAACCAGTTACTATTTGCAATACTTGGTCCATGATGGGTAGGGGTAGTTATCCTTTAGAAAAGATTAGTTGAGATTCCTAAAATCAACACAAATACAAATTTCTCTATTATTCTTTCTTATAAGAAGTATGTTCATGATCCAGGTGGAATGATGAATTAAAAAAATTATCCTTGCTTTCAACATCTTCTGAATCTTAAAAAGGATAGTACCTGATATTTTAGGGTTGTATTGCTTTTGTTTCTACTTGTGAGGTTATGACCCAAATTTAAGGGGAATTTCATGCTAAATTTCCTTAGGCCTGAAGGAATTTACATCATCATAAGAATATGCCAAAATATCAATGTAATGGTGAAAGAGAGTAATGAATTTGAACTTTTCATTGGTAGTGCAACATTTCTTAATGTTGACCATTTTGGGATTTGCCTCCAAACTCAAATTTACTTGCTCAAATTCCATAGAGGAACTTGAATCTAGTTGTTTTTACTGCTTGAAATATCTATCATGCTTATCAAATAGATTTTCAAGTGAAATTAAACCTTTTGGAATTTTATTTCCTTTTACTTGAAAAAAATCTTCACCAATTTGTGAATCTATTTTAGAAACATATTCCCATGGTGGACATTCATTACTTTCAAAATAGAGCTCATCAAAGCTATCCAAATTTTCCAAGAAAGTAATGATTTGATTATCACCATTGAACACCTACCAATGGTCAACATTATTAGGTACACTTGGTCAAAAGACCAGCTCAATAGTGTACTTATTTTCTTTGAAATCTTTATGAGGAACCATGAGAGTGGCAGAGACAGGTAATGAATCTGCATGATCATTAAACTCTCTTGGAACCATAGAGATATTGAAAGCAACAAAAATTTTAATGTAATCCCATACATGATTGTGATAATGTCACAATATTTCATTTTTGGTTTGATACAAATTTCTCACTTGATAAACCACTAATTCTACATCTCTTTGAGCATGAAGAATCTTAACACCTCTAGCATGAACAACTTCCAATCTAAGAAATAATGACTCATATTCGGTGGTGTTATTGGTATTATTTAATTGTAATTTATATAAGAAAGGAAAGATATCTCCTTGTGGGGATATCAAAATAATTACGGCTCTAAAATTGGTAGAGGAACAACTACCATCAAATTTTAAAACCCAGACCTCATTAGAATTTGATTTTTTTTAATTTCATTGATCAGAAGATTCCTCTTCATTAGTGAGGGAATAATATGGCATTATTATGCCTTCACCTAAAATTTTATCTAAAAACTCTTCTGATTCTCTATCTAAATTGTCTAAGCTATCACCTGATGAACTCTCATCTGATGAACTAGAAACATCTTCAGTGGATAGGAAATAATTACCCATTCTTGAGGGCTCAAACTGTGGGGATATAAAAATAATTATGGCTCCAAAATTGGTAGAGGAACAACTAACATCAAATTTTAAAACCTAGACCTCATTAGAATTTGATTTTTTTTTAAATTTCATTGATCAAAATATTCCTCTTCATTAGTGAGGGAAGAATCTGGCATTATTATGCCTTCACCTAAAATTTTATCTAAAAACTCTTCTGATTCTCTATCTAAATTGTCTGAGCTATCACCTGATGAACTCTCATCCGATGAACTAGAAACATCTTTAGTGGATAGGAAATAATTACCCATTCTTGAGGGCTCAAACAAAATTTGTGATTTAGGATTTGCCATTTGGGTAACAATGTATTTGGCCTCCTTCTTAGGAAGAAACTTTTACATGACACCTTTAACAAGTATCCTTGCTTCAAATAAATCCATGTTCAACTCCCCACCTATATTCTTGCAAAAATTACATCTGAGGAGAATGCCATAAGAAGCTAGAACATCAGCTATTAGGATTGTCATCTTAATCCTCTTGTCTAGAAAAGCTACAAATGCAAATTGGGCATCTTTGATTTGACCCAAAAGTGGTATTTACTTATTTTCCATGGAGAAACATCTCCCAATAGTCTTAGTTAAGGTGAGACCAAGGGAGTCTACTACCTTGGTGGGCATAACATTATCAGAGGCTCCAGAATCTATTATGTAATTGCTCAACTTATGACCATTTACCAATAGAGAAACATAGAAAGGTTTTATTTTTCTATAGGCAATAAGGGGAGTAGTAACAAGATTATTTTGGGTATATTTATTCTTTGAGGGATCATGGGTAACTTTTGGAAAATTTTGTCCTATAAGGACAATTTTTTTTTTGACGTATTTAGCTAACCTATACAATTATTCAAGATTAGCTTTTAAATACTCAACTTCAGACATTTGGATCTTGGTCTTCCTAGCATGATTTATTATGTCAAATAACTGCAATGAACTAGAAACATAGGAAAGAAATCCATCATTCTGATTTTTATTTGATGTAGTATTAGTATGAAGAATAAAAGCAGAAGATACAAGATTGTTAGATGTACTTACTTATTTTCCATTGGGTCTTTTTATTATAAAGGCAATAAAGTTCCCCACTTAGCAATTGAGATCACTGGTTGAGGTTTTTTTATTACTTTTTCCTTATCAACTTGTTGAGTTGACTAATTTTGGGACCTAGTAAAAATAACATATGCTCCATCATACACTTCTCCTTTTTTATCTTCATCTTGGTAATTTAGAAAGCTGATGGTAGAGTATCTAGATAATTATTCTTCTCCTTATATAAATATATTAGCATCATTCTCCTGGTCTAACTCAGGTTGGAAAGAATGATCATGTTTAGCTTCATAATAGCCAACTACTGAGTTGATCGGTGTTGCTTCAATGGTAAGCTTCCCCTGTGTAGGTGGAAGATGATTGGGTTGCCCTTAATTTTTAGTAGTATTACCTTGATATGAATTATTGGGAAATGTCCTCCTTGGTATATCTCGATAAGAAGGAGGGGTAGACATACCTTAGGACATTTGCCTTTTTAGAGCTAGCAATTCATTTGCTAACTTTTGCACCATAGGGTCAGTGGTGCTTGTAGAAGAATTCTCAATAGAAGAGGAACCTTTATTTATATTAGAATATCTTCTTATCTTACCTATAAGTATAAGATCATCTTTGACTTTGGTAGCCAAAATATGAGCTGCAAGAAGATCTATAGGGCCATCCTGCCTTAACAAAAAACTCACTTCAAAAAGTTGAGTATTGATAAGGAAACACTTAAGATTCTTTAATGTTAGCTGAATAGTTGTAAGAATCTAATTTCTCAGCTTATTAAACTTAGAAATGAAGTCTCACATAGGTTCATGAGGCTCCTTCTTCATTTATGTAAGCTGATCCAATAAGGCACGTGCATCTTTAGTAGGTTTGAACCTAGCCTCAAAATTGGTCTTGAAAGTGTTATAGTTGGTTATAGTCTGAGTTTGAAGATGATAAAACTAATTTACAATAGCACCTTGTAGTGTTTCCACAAAAACCTTACTACTACATCTTCATGTTCAACACCTATCACACCATAGGCTATGCAGAAAGCTATAATATGTTCATCAAGGTGAACTTTCCTATCACCATAGAACTTGGGAAATTATTTTTTGAACTATGAGGTAGTTCATGCAAAGGTGGAGTTAAATTTAGAGGACCAAAAGTGTTACCCCAAGGGCCTTGGGCTACCATGATGTGCTGATTAAAAATTGGGATAACAAATTTTTTGTGCATTATGAATAGACAAAACTCTGATAGCACTAGAACTAGAAGCTTCACCTAGTATTGGAGACCTAGTGTTGGTAGGAGGAAAACTCCTGGTTCATTGAAGGTGAGGTCATAGAGTCAAAAGACAAAAATTATTTTGCCACATAAACTCAAATATAGGATCAATAATACCTTGAGCTCTCTTGCTTCTCATATACCGTGAATCTACTAGAATGTAATATACTCAACAAAATTTTGTAACAAATGGAAAAGAACTAAAAATGTTTCAAATCAGAGCATGAGGCTTCAAGCTATAAATCAATCCATAATAGAGTTACCAATAATTGTTTGGTTAATATTTTGTCTTCAACTAACTAAAGGCAAAATGGTTATATTGACTACAATGTAATGAGATAAATCTCTCCTCTTAGTAAGGGGAGGTTCCCTATAAACTATCATAAACTAACTTAAACTAAATACTAATTCAGGGGTGAGACCATATCATCCATTTCTCTTTTTTTAGAAATGATATTTATAAAATAAAAGAACACTTTCTTGATATAAACTGAAAAACCAAGAAACCCACCAGAGCATAAAGTCTATCATTTCTTCTTTTGTTGATTTAGAACTTAGAACATAGTAGAATGAGGTGCAGCCCAAATTCTTAACCAAACACTATGACAAAATATATGATCATAAAAGATAATAGTCGTTCAAAGCCTTTCTAATATCCTTTACTTTAAAACACTAAAATATAAACAAAAGATAATTATTATAGCACAAAGTCTCCACAATCAACTTTAGAATATCTCTAAGATTATTCTTACTCCCACTACTATTTAATGAAATAGATAAGATCATATTAGGAAAAGGATATAAGAACAATTTCTAATACAATATAAGATATTTCAACACAAAGTTTGAATGATCACTTGCTTTCTTATTAACTTGATAAAATTTGATTTACAATTTGAACTCAAAGTCTCAAAATGCTCTTCAATTTGGCAAAGTTTCACTTCAATAACTAAAAGATAGATAATTACAATAGAGGCCCTCTTTATTTATAGGGAGAGGCCTTGAGAAAATTTAGGAAAAACCTAACTACATTGACTTATTCAAAAATAAGAGTCCTTATTGACTTGGGACTTCCTATGTTTTTACATGTAATTACATATGAAAAAAATAAATGTAAATATGTCAAAATTTGTTTCAAAAGTACATCTAAAAAATGGAAAATAAATAAGGGAAAAAAACCTGCTTCAATTTGTATTGCCATCTTTTTTCATGTGACCATCATACATAGTGAAATCTGCTTACATCCCGATACTGTCTGGACTAACAGTCTTCTTGAAAATCATCTTAGCTCTAACTATGGCATCTCTTACTATGGTGATTGATTTTACATGATTAGTTAACTTGGTTTTTAGATTATCCAATGTTAACTGATTGTCTAGGATATTATCCATAGAGGCCATTAAAAATGTTTTATCTTTAAACTCTTTTTGAAACATATCTTCAAATTCTCAAACCATTTCTTCTGTAGAGAGAAATTGGTTATCTAGTGATCCGAGCTTGCAAGGTAGCTCCTCTAATTTATGCAAAAGACTAACATCACTTTGTTCATTGAGTTTCCTTGTAGTTTCAAGATCATTGATAAAATATTTAAGCACACAACTCCTATATTTTAATGCCTCTTTAGTTTTTGTATAAAAATCCCTATTAGGAATGATGCTAATTGATATTAAAGTGCTTATTTTCAATTTTCTCATCTCCACCCATTTATCATGATTATTTTCTATGCTCTCAATATCTTGAGAAACAACATCAATGAGATCATCAAGTTCTATTCTTATTTTCCTCATTTTATCTGTCTTCTCAGATAGCTATGTAAGTAGGGAAATTCCTTATGCACGCATTTTGTCTAAGTACTCTTCAAGTAATTTTCCTTTGAGATGAGCCTTTTCTACTTTCTGAATGATGGGGTCTTCTACATAAATAGCCTTAGGAGTTACTACTTCTGAACTCAAAGTGATTTTTATTACTACTATAGTCAACTATTCCACCATTACTTTGTAGGGATCTTTCATTTCTTTTTTCCTATCAAATTTTTGAATCAGGATATCCATGGTTGACTGCATATCATTCTTGGCACTTTCATGAGTTATCTTGACTAATTCAACTCTAGAGATAGAGTAATCATTCATATCAAAATTTTCCATGGTTGCATCCTGTGGAGGTCTTGCAATCTCCAAAAATTTGTGTCCCTTGTCCCTAAGCATTTTTGAAAGAATCTTTAGCTTCTTTGGGGTCTTAGATTTTATAGGCACTAGCTTATTAAAATCAAAGTCATCTAGGGAGATGGCTTGTTTCTTCCTTTTTGGTGTATAAGCTGACAACCATGGTGGAATCATAGAATTACTCACATTAGAGTCTATCCCTATTGTTGGTATCATTGGAATTGTACTTGCACTGGTAGTGGAAATAATAGGTGGAGTGTTAGTAAAAACTGCACCTCTTACAAAGTGATCTAAAATAGAAGCATCTCCAATATCAAAAGATGAGGAGGACAAATTAGGAATAGACCCTGTGGAATGGAGAACATCTTGAAAAGTTTTTTGAGGGTTGTTAAAAATTATTTTGGAAGGAGAGCAAGATTCAGAAGAGGGAATATTAATAGGAGAAACAAACAAAGGAGCTGCAATAGGTGTGTCAGGCAAGGGAGAAGAGACTCCCATTTATTTTTGTACATTCTATTATGGGGACAAAGCTTCCTCCTCTTGTTGATCTATATGCCTATCTTTAATATCCATCTTTTCTATGGCTGGTTCTTCAGTGCTCTATTTCTCAACTTCCATATCTTCTATTTTAGACTCTTTCTCCATAGCTTTTGATTTCTTCATCACAAATTTGAGCTTAGGCTTATGTGGCTTAGAATAAGAAGGAACATCACTTTTGTTATTCATCTTGTTCTCCCCCTTTTTTCCTATTTCCTCTTGAATCTCAGTCTCTGACCCTGTGAGGAATTATTTTAAAGTAATTCCCTTTCTTGCTAGCCAATTATTGGTGTTTGCCAATATAGACTCAAATCTTTTCCTCAAAGAGGTCAACTCTTTTTGAGACCATTAGATTGGAGGGAGATGGGTATTATCAACCTATTCAATATTATATCTATTATCAATCAAATCTCCATCATCCACTAGATCGTTAAAAATATTAGTAAGTCCTAGATATTCAATCTGCTCAAGAGATAATTGGCTATAGTCTAATTTCTTGACATTTTCTTCTATTCTCAAATCTACCCAAACATCTTCAACCATAGGTTCATGAAATTGGGTTTTTCTCTTGATTTTGTCTTTTATGCCCCTATAATCAAACTTTGGTCTTCTCTTTAATTGCTTCATAGTTACAAGCTACATCTTAGTTTCTATGGCCCTGGCCTTCGCAGTAGTTAATACTGAATACCTACCAATTTCAATTGGGAACATGAAATCAGGCTTCTTGAGCTCCATTTATTTATTATGCATGATGATCATTTGTCTGCATAAATCCATTAAGACTAGTTTGTCTGAGGGGAATATTGAAAGCATATAAGGATGACCTTGGAAAAAGCCAACCCTTAGGTATGAGAAAGAAGGAAACTGTAAGAACATGCATCCAAAATCATTTACCACTATCCAAGCCTCATCTGAAACTCTTCTTTGTTCTAGTTGAGGATCAAAAAGTCATAAGAATACTGCAAAGAAAGAATCATTTACTCTCCTAAAATGATGAATAGAACCCTTTAATGTTAATTGAGAATAGTATTGATACATAGGGATTACCCTCCTATCTCCTTCTGATGGTAGACCTGGAAATATTCTCATAGAAGCTACAATATACACTGGATAAGAAGTCATGTAAAACTTGAAAGTAGTGGATACCTTCATCAATTGGTCATGCAAAGAACTGTTGATTTTCTCTCCCTAGAAGATGGTTTCTTTGCCTTGGAGTATTACCTTGATGAAATGACACATCCATTCATGAAACAATGAGGAAGATGACAAACCTATTATCATATTGAGAAGAGTTATCAAATCAACAACTTCTTCTATAAAGTCACTTCTAGGAAAACTCTATGGCCACCTTGACAAATTTGACCTTGATGTCTTGAGCCATTTATTATTGATTACATTCTTTGCCTTTTTAGTATTTTTATCATACTCTTTTTGTGCTTAAAAAAATAAAGATTTAACACTTCTACACCTTATCAATGAATTCAGGATCTAGTCTGATTATCACATTGGCACTAGAGTCCATCACAACCCTAGTATCTATATTATAAAATTGAGCATACTGAAGGACAAATTCTATGTTGTGGGATACTACCAAGAAAGAAGATACCAAATAAATGTTACTATCAATTATCTTCTTCATTTCAAAGCTGAGATTGCTTGACTTGGTTCTCTCCACAAACTCAGCCATGTCCACAAGGTTAATCTCTGTATCTCTAATGTCATCGACATTAGAAGTAACTGAGGTGATTAGAAAAACACCTTGATATTTTTACTTCATCACTTTCAACTTCTTCAGAGACAACTCAGTCATCTGAATGAGCTATTACTAGAAGGATGACAATGAAGAAATAAGATCCATAAAAGAAATTGCATAACTAAAAAAAATCATGATCATGTAATTTAGGGGAAATACTGGTAATCTAAGAAAATTGCATGTCGATGATCATGACTATGGAGATGAGCTTGAAAGGACTAGAGTACGAGTAGGCCAAAAAATCAAAGGAAAGTAGGTTAAAAAAAAAAATTAAAAATATCCCAGAGTTAGGAAAATTTGCGAGAATGTTTTCATGGGTAGTAAAATTTTCCACCCTTGCATGTGAGGGATATTGTGCACTTATATCGGCAGCAACATTCACTACTATAGCATATTGTAGGAAAAATGGTTATATGTTGGAGTGGAAAAATTTGTCGACAATTCATATGGTAGGAGTTGCAAGGTTTTTGTGTAAAGGTGAAATTTTTTTCCACCCATGCACTTCCACTTGAAAGCATCTTCAAATACATAAACAATGAATTAGCCAACTTTGGTTCTAACTTATTCACAATTAGGAAGATGTGAAAGTGGCTAATATAGCCATCATTACAATGTTTTTATAAGAATTGGTTTTGAAATAACATGTTTTGAAGGGTAAAGCCTTTTTATGTCAAACCTCTGATGACACACATCAACTTAAAACCTAGGACCAAAATAATGGTTGGTGGTTTTCACCAATTTGACTCACTAGAAATAATCTAGGACACAAATGAATGGAAGAACTAGGGTTCAACACAAAAGACCAAGCAAAATGAAAATATCAATTTGCAGTAGATACCACTTAATAAATGAAACCTTAGAAGTTAAAATGACTTACTTGGCAAGTTTGAAACCCTAATCTTGATGGTGGTGAATTTGAAATCTATTTGAATCCTCCATCACCATGGTCGAGTTGATTTGAAAAGGGTTGAGGAATCAAATAAGAAACTTTAAAAAAAGAAATGACATGAAAAAAAAATGAAATAACATATTTAAAATCTTGAAAACAAACCCTTAATTCTTGGCACGAGTGGACATTAATGCCACTTGAAGTTCAAGATCTTAGAGATCTTTTGTAGATGGTGATTTTGGCTGACATGACACGTGCTTAGACAAAATACAAAAAGTGATAAAAACCACTAACCATGTACATACCATTTTGATTGGGAACATGTAATGGTGGGAAAAAGTGCCACTTGAGCATGAGAAAAATAAAAACCATGTAAGAGCGGCAAAAAGTGTTGACTTTACATAAGCAAATTCAAAATTTCACTAACACCCCCAAAATGATCAAAATTGACATTTTGATTAGTTTACGACTACAATAAGCTTTGAAATTTTTGAGAAATCATGGTGGGGGAATGTCAAAAACTCTCCTAAGATGTTAGATGACTTTGCTTGAGATCAAGATAATCTTGTCTTGATCAACGAACTTAGAGTGTAGATTATGAAATAGACAAGTTTCATAGGGGTTGTCTATAAAGTGAGCGTAGTTGATTTTGGGAATAATAGGGTGGTACCACACTTTTAAATACTTATGAAATTATGATAAAGGTAGATAATTTTTTAATCTAAGTCATAAAAATTTCCCCAAGACCACCAATGCCTTTATTTCTATAAATAGATCCTACACTGCTTGTAATTACTCTAATTCCCACTATGATCAAGGCACTGGATTTGACACTCGATCTTGTGAATGAAATATATGAGGTCAAGTCACTACTTAAGAGTTTTAGTAATGAGTTAGTAGTAGTGAAGATGCATTGATATCAAAATTATAAGCCTTACTAGCAGGCTAACCCAACATACCAACCCAATAGGTAGTCATATCAGGGAGATATGAAATAATACCAAGGTAATCAACATTTGCAAGGTCAAAATGCATAATCAAAACCCCAAAATGTCAGTTCCTTATCTACACCAAATACTTCCAAAGCCATTTCACCTATTCAAAATAAATTCATTCAAGACTATGAGTGGTATTATCCTTGTTTATAGCCACATAGTCAAAATACTTATCCCAATGGCATCATCAGTCAATATTTGATGGTATAATACATGAAAAGTACATAGGGATAACAAGAAGAATCCACTTCCCAATAAATAAACACAAAAAAAAACATGCTCAATGAGAGGCTACTCTTTTAAACTAGAAAGAGGAATACTTTTGTGGGGTAAATCAAGAGGAGTCACTTTTCAATGGTAGAAGTCTAGTGGTAGCCAATACATGATCAAATAAAAGAGAAATTGAGATTGATCAGGCCCCAGGATGGAACAAGCTATAACTTCTAAAGTTTTACCAGAACTTGCAAAGAATAACATAGTACAAAAGCCACCCTTTGTATCCACTAGCCAACCCAAAGTAAAAGTGCTGACTCCAAATATTATCAAAGAGGATATAACACCTGTAAAGGCATCAATAAAGTTTTGGAATATCTCTTTTAGTATAGTGGAACAAATGAAGAAGACCAATCTGAATTTTACTATGTGGGAGGCACTCTTTATACCAGCATAAAGAGATTTTCTATAAGAGGCTTTGAAGAATTTCTAAATAGCAGATAAGGCTCCAACCAAGGGGCCTAATAATATAATTAATTTATGTCAACCAAAAACTAAAGACAAGATGGTGAAAAGTGGTAAGCCTCTCCCTTTCTATCTCTCACTAATAATAGGGAAGCATCTAGTTCATAATTGTATGGTAGATTTAGGGACTAGTAGTTTTGTTATACCCAAAAAGATAGTTGATGCTATTGGCATAAAATATACATCTATTAATAAGGGAGTGGTTCAACTATATGGGATTGCTATTTAGATAGTAGGAATAATAAAATATTTAAATCTCACTATCTACGCTTGTCCAAGTTTGTCAAAATTTCAAGATATCTTAATTATCTATCTTCCCCTTTATTTTTCTATTTTCCTTTCATGAGATTTTATCATGAAAATGGGAGGATATTTGTCAATTTATTGGTCTCACATGTTTCTTAGGATGAGGTATGGGACAAGAGTAATAATAAGAGATGAGCCAATATCTAAGGACCATATTGAACCATACACTCCTCTTGTGGACATGAAGTGTATATTACAGGATCAAGAAGAGGAAACTAATCATGAAGATTAAACTACCATAAAATATATTCTATATATTCTCTTAGATGAATAGGGATCAAATTTATAATTTAATCCTTATGATCATGTACAAGAAACTAGGCTGGGTACATATTGTATACATGAGAATGATGAAATCATTATTAATATTCTAAAACCAATTGAAGATCTTCAAGGAATATGTCAACTATTATTCGATGGTTCAAGAAGAAAAATTGGAGTGGGTACAGGTGTTGAATTGATATCTCCTAGAAAGGTGAGTTATTTATAATCTTTTAGACTTCAGTTTAGCTACACTAACAATGTAGCTAAATATGAAGCTTTGATTCGAAGACTAAATTTGGCCAAAAAGATAGGGATTGAATCCTTGTAGATATTTGGTGATAGTGAGATGATTGTTCACCAATTAAGATCTAGAATCATGACTAAGAAAAAAATATTGAGATCTTATAATCATAGGGTTTGGGACTTGTTTGAAGATTTCACCACTTTAAATATTCAAGAAGTGCCAAGATTATGGAACAAATATGTTAATCATATGGTCTCAATAGGCTCCCAATATAACTTACCTGAGGAAATAAACAAATAAAATAGACATGATGTAAATTGGTAGTAAGACTATCTATTCCTGATAATGTAGCTAATTGGCAAGTCTTTGATAATGATCAATAGATTGCTAACTTTTTGAGAGAAGAAGCCAAATTCTTAGATAGGAACCAACCAAAACTCTAGGATCAATATGGAGATCATATCATTTAGTTAAAGAAAAAAAAATACCTATGAGTCTTGCTACATTGGAGAACATATTCAATTTATATGACCAACTAAAAAGTGAGAAGAAGAAAATTTCAGTCGATGAAGAAGACTATGAGTCGATGGTCATTTTGGAAGTCAAAACTCTAAATTTAGGAAAGGTATGTAATGACTCTAAAAATAAAATTTTTATTGAATCATGCCAATAATTTGATGATAAATTTTCATGGATTTATCATGATCTAAGTGGGTTTGATCCTAGTTTATCCCAACATATAATAAAACTTGATCCAAATACTAAACCTGATAGACAAAAGTAGAGACCAATTAATCCAAATATATAACCCCTGATGAAAAGTGAGATATCCAAACTTATAGAGGCTAACATCATTTTTCCTATCAAACACTCATCTTGGGTTATAAATTTGGTCCTTGTAAGAAATAATAATAGTGAGATTAGACTTTGCATGGATTTTAGAGACTTAAAAAAATCATCTCTAAAGGATCATTATCCTTTCCCACCTATGGATCAAATTTTACAAACTATAGTAGGATCTAAAAGGTTTTCCCTTCTAGATGGTTATTCTAGCTATAATCAAATCCTGGTACAAGAGTCAAAGCAATACAAAACTACCTTCACCATAAAATAGGGCACATATGCATATAAAAAAATTCCTTTTGGTTTGACTAATACTGGGTCAATAATTTAGAGAGACATGGATATGTAACGTAGAGGTCTGATAAATGAAATTATCCTAGTAGATCTGGATGATATCATTGTCTAATTGAATCATGCTAAATCACGTCTGTACCACCTTATATATATTTTTAAATATGTAAATAATTTAGGGTTTCTTTAAACCCAAAGAAGTGAGTTTTTGTGGTCCATGAAGGGAAGCTATTGGGGCATATAGTGTCCAAGGAAGGTCTTGAAATAGACCTAGAAAGAGTTAGTGTTATATCTACATTAGCACTACCAAGCCATAAGAAAGGACTAAAAAGTTTATTTGGAAAGATTAATTTTGTGAGAATATTTATCCCAAATTTTGCCTCTTTGGTAAAACTCCTCACTACAATGCTTAACAAGGTACCATTTTCAGATGGACATAGGATGGAAGGGATAACTTTCAAGCCATAAAACAAGCTATTTATTAGGATTCCACCATAGTCAACCCCAAATAATATAAATATTTTATTATTTACACTTTTGGAGGGGAAGACAACATCTTAGCTATTCTAACCCAACAAAACAAAGAATAATTGGAGTAGCCAATATATTTCTTTACTCAATCTTTGACGGGATATGAGGAAAATTATAATTTTGTGGAGAAGCATGTATATGATGTAATTCAAGATCTCAATAAATTTATGCATATTCTCTACAATAATAAGATTCATTTGATGGTGAGTCACCCAAGTGCTAAAGAGTTTCTGATCATCTAGGAGATAAATGAAAAATGAGTAAGATGGATCACCAAAGTCATGGAGTATGATGCAGACATTAAAGTTACCAAATTGGTAAGAGGAAAGGGTTTGTGTGAATAGCTATCTTCTGATAGTAGAATTGTTGAAACAAAATTTGAAGCAATATATGCTCAAAATGCACCTTAGCCAACTAACCCACCTATTTTCAATAGCTGGATCAAAGACATGACCAACTTCCTGTAGACATACGAGTACCCATATGATATTTAATGGTCTAAGAAAAGTTATTATAGACTCTAGTCTATTATTTATGTCTTGTTTATGGATTAATATTTATAAAGGATATTAATGGAGTTATGTTAAGATATATTTAGTATGATCAAGTTCTTAAGGTACTCAAAGAATTTAATGATGGCCCATATGAGGACATCTTTTTGTAAGGACCACAACTATCAAGATAATGAAGGGAGGCTATTACTAGCCTAAATTATTCAAATATGCCCAAAAATTGGTAAATAACTATGAAAAGTATGCTTACTTCATTGACAAGGAACACTAGTAGCCTTTTCTCTCAAACCAATTTAAGCAGATCAACCATTTTCTCAATGGGGATTGGATTTCATTGGTATGATCAATACACCATCGAGTGCAGGCCATAAATGGGTCCTCACAATAATAAATTATTTCACATGATAGACAAAATTAGTTTCATGAAAGGTGCCACAGAGGCATCTATTTTAGATTTCATGGTCAGTATAGTGTCAAGATTTGGTGTACCTCATACCATTATCCATGATAACAGTAAAACATTCATAGGCATTTATGTGAGTGAATGGGCTATCAAGCATAATGTGTATCTGAGTAATTCTTCCAATTATTACCCTTAAGGTAATGGCTTGGTTGATTCAACCAAAAAGAACCTTATCAGAATTATCAAAAGAACAATGGAAGGCAACCAAACAACTTGGCACATAGTTAAAATTAGTACTCTAGGTTGATAGGATCACTCCTAAGAGAGACATTAGTAATTCCCATTTCATGTTAGTATATGGATTAAAATCTCAATTCCCACTATCAATTGATATGCCATCTCTAGAGCTCAATCACTAATTTTATTTGATCAATAATGATGCAATGATAGTAAGATTAGCCAAACTCATAGAACTTGGAGAAATTAGGAACCATTCAATGAAGGTTTTGGAAGATAATCAGGCTCAAATAAAGAAGAATTTATACAAAAGGGCATATAAAAGGAGCTTAAATGAAGGAGATATGGTTCTCAAATGGGAAGCAAATAAAGATTAACCATGCAAGCACACCAAATTTGATGCAATATAGAGCAGTCCTATTAGAAATATGATTGTCATTGATGTCAAAAGGGACATTATAAGCATATCATTGATGTTAAAATGGAGACCATTAGAATTATGGATGTTATTAATGTTGAGGGCTAAATATAGTGATTAGAAGATGTACAAAGCATCATATTATGGGTTAAGAATGATTGGAGTGCTTGTGTGTATGAGTGGAAGTCATTCAATTATTTATTTTATTCATCTAGACATTTTGGGTCTATAGAGGAAAATGCGTAGACAATTTTCTTATATCACCATTGCCACATGTGGATGAGTCTGGGGGAGTTGGTCATTATGGTTATGATCACATTAGTCCCTAGTTTTTATGAACTAGATTTGAAGCCATGAGATGAAATGCAGTTGAAGATATAGGGATGTAAATCTGGCTACTTGGATAGAATTCACTAAGTTCCAACACTTAGCTAAATTTGTAAATGGGCTAAACAGAGCCAAATAAGCATGTTGATGAGGTCAAAATTTACACACATGTAGGTGTCAATAAAAAAATTTCATATGGATTTATTCATTTTCATGCCTAGTTTCTATGCATTAAATATTAGGTCACATGATGTAGTGAAAAAAAAGATATGCATGAGAAAAGTTAGGCTCCTAAGAATTTTGATAGTGTTTTCCCACAGTCAAATTTGCAGGTTGCAATAAAAAACTGAGAAGGATTCAGAAGCAAATGGATATATGGATGGAATTCCCTATGTAAGAGGATCTTATTCACTAAATTTTAGGTCATGCAACTAAGTATGACAAGAGTTATTCAAAAACAAAGTTGGCCTTCTAAACAAGTTTGATGCATAGTTAGTTCTATAGAAAAATAATCTAAGTGAGTAGAATAATGGAATTATATCTCACATGTATGAAATATTTAGGAAGAAATGAGCATATGGGTTTGTTCATTATCATGCCTAGTTGATATGGTCCAAATTTTAGAATAGGTGGATGAGCAAAGCAAGAGTTATACATGTGCAAAGTTAGCCTTCTAGGCATATTGAAATGGTCCCCATATTTAGTAGTAAAATATGCACAAGGTCCTACAAGGTTGTCATGATTTTATAAAGAACATTATGGAAATTTTCAAAGGAAATAAATAGAATATTTATTATTGGGTTTTCATGAGCATCCTAAACATATGGTTTAGAGGTTTAGATGAAGAGTGATGAGTCCTGGATTGAATTATCTTTGATCTTAAACATTATAGGGTTTTTTAGTTAAACCATAAGGGTTTATGTCATGGATTTCATAGGATTTTATACTTTTATGATATTTGGATATAGCTAGGACTCGATAGCTTAAGTTATATCTTAAGCACTTATCATCATTATGAAACTGGCCCCTTTGACCTAGTGATTACCGTCTCGAGTAGTGATTAAAGTTCTTAATATTTACCAAGTCCTCAACTTAGTATTTTTCCTAGCATGATCAATGGTTAACACTTAATCATAAACTAAAGATATAATGGAATGTAACAAAGTCAATTTTTCAAATGCATATTTGAGTAAACATATTAATGACAAGTGTCAGAATCATGAAGCTTGCACAATAAATTTACAGAGCAGTTTAAAGTCAATTAGTTAATGATCAATATGAAGATGATAAATGTATCAATAGTTATAAATAATAACAATGTGAAGAAGGCACACACTAATTCCAAGTGTCACATTCTTGAGAGAAAAGTAGATATAAAGATTGAGCTTGTTAGAATATCTGATGGTGAGAAAGTGATCATGTAAAGGAGATCCAATGGAGTGAGTGGACTCAATGAGATAAAGTACTTGAGGTTTATCGACATAGTGGTGAGTTAAATATCAAGAAAGTTTGAGAATATTGATGCAGCGTAAGCATTATAAAGACTCAAGAAGTAACGAGATGAGGATAAGTGGTCAATGTTTAACCATAGATAGAAATAATGATCATGCAACTATGAAGATCTAACATCACATGGGAACTCAAACTAGGAAGATCAACAGATACATTTTAAAGTTTAGAAGTGTACAAAGATTGAATAGAGCATGTAAGCCTATCAAATATTGATCAAATGGATGAATTTTAAGGTTGAGTAGTTTAAATGAAGACCATTAGATCATGGTGCTAGACTTAAGATTAATGGTCGATATTTAAATATATGATCATGCTAAAGGTTAAGAATAGGGACATGAAATAACATTCAAGTAAGCCATATATTATGATACAAATAATGAGATTGATTATTTTAATTGATCAAATATATTTAATAATGCATGTGCATCAAAACTAGATTCTAACAAATGCTATAAATAGTAATGAGATAAGTAATCACGATGGTGGTGCATGAGTTCAAGATGCAATAAACTTACAATTCAAGAGATAATGAACTAAGTCCAAAATAGAGCATGATGTTTTAAAAAAATAATGTGAACATAGAGAATATACAAAACCCTAAATCAATTTCTTATATATATGACATCTAGGACACATGCAAATTTAGTTAGAGCTATTGTTGTTGCCAAAGCTGAAGTTACTGGAGTGATAAAATTATGTCAAACAAAAAATATAGTCCATAAAGGAGTAGAGTGAGAGAGAGATGAAGTGTGTTAAATAGAGATAAATATAGACATAGAGAGAGAGGATCAATGTGGAAGAAAGGCACATAGAGATAATGTGTAGAGAATGAGTAGTTCTAGATTAGACTTGTAATAGAGAGTTAGAGCTAGATTCATTTATGAATATATTTTGTAAATTGGAGTTGTATCTCCATTTAGATATGATTGGTTGGTACCATTAAATAAGATAAGTTGGTGATTAGTTAGGGGATTGGTGTCTCCTTAGGGTTGATGCCCTTAAAAATTATAACTAGTGAGGTTCCACTGAGTTAGTGTTTAGTTAGGGGATTGGTGTCTCCTTAGGGTCAGTGAACTTAAAAGTGTAACTAGTGAAGTTTTCTAGTGAGGCTTTGAACTATGAGGTTGGATTAGAATATTAGATTCTAGTAGCTATTCTCACCGTGGTTTTCCCTTTGGGTTTTCCACACATAAATTTGGTGTCATGTGAATTTATATGTGTGTGATCTCTACATATTTGTTTTTATCTACATATATCTTTTAATTATTCTAAAAGGTGTTAAAGGACTAGTTTTAGTTGATCTAATAATTCATGCCATCTCAGTAGATAGTTGTGTTCAAAAAATTGGTATCAAAGCCCAAGTTACTTAGAAGAAGCTTAATCAGCTTAGGTAGATCTTGGAACAGTGAACAAAAATGGCTAGTCAAGAAGGATCTTCATCAAACAAAGTACCTCTCTTTGATGGATCAAACTATGCATTTTGGAGCATAAAAATGGAAGCATACTTATATTCATTAAGTTTTGATGTATGTATGTCTATTGTAAATGGATAATACATTTCCTAATACAAATTATAATGATTAGGCTTCTAAGAAAGCATATGAGAGCAATGCCAAGGAAAAAAATTCTATTTTTTGTGGATTGTTCAAATTAAAGTTTGTCAAAGTGATGTATTGTTAAAATGCACAAGATATCTAGAAAAAATTAAAGATCATATATGAAGGTGATGATAAGGTAAAGCAGACCATGCTACAAACATAAAAATGTATTTGAAATTCTTAAAATGACTAAAGAATAGAAAAATTTAGACTATCTCCTCAGGGTAGATGAAATAGTCAATGCAATCAGAGGCCTTAGATTATAGATGAAAGAATCAGTCATTGTAAAAAAGGTTATAAGATATCTACCATCAAGGTATGATTCTAAAATATCTACAATAGAATAAGAGATATAGATAAGCTCACTATATATGAGTTGTATGGAACATTCACTATCTATGAGATTAGAATGGGATAAGCAGATACTTCCAAGAGAGAAGCTACATTCAAAGTATCCAAGCATGAAAAAGCATAAGCATCTATGTCCAAATCTAAGGAGACTCATGAAGAAGAAGCCAAATTTGTTAGAAGATTGAAAAGAGGATCTTTAAAGTATAGAGGTAAGTTACCCTTTAAATGATTTAATTATGGTAAGGTAGGAAATTTTGCCACTAAATTCCCTTATGAGAAAAAGGATAACTTTGAGAGAGAAGAGGATGGTAAAAGGATGAAGCCCCACTATTCCAAAAAGAGGAACTTCTTTAAAAACAATAAAATATTGTATATAAGAGAATATAGTGACTCATTAGATGATAGTGATAGCTCGGATGATGACCATGACTATACGTTTGTGGATGATGGAAATGAATCCCTATTCATGGTATTATGATTAGATTCTATGAATCAAGATCAAGAAGAAGTTGAAGACTTAGATAAAGAAGAGGAAGGAGAAGTGGATCTAGAGTGTGAACTCATTTGTGTTCTAGATGAGATTGACATGATAAGAAAAGAGAACTCAAGGCAAAAGAAGTTGGCATAAAAGGAAACTGAAAAACTATCCAAAAGTCTTGAGAAATCTAATCATATGGTAGTAAGCCTTAAGACACAAGTTGAAGAGACTAAAAGAATAAAAGATGTATTCAAAATTAAAATACAATTTAAATCTGATGAATGCATGAAGTTAGAAGTAGAGATAGTGTCTTTGAGAAAAGATCTTAAAAAGGCTAAAGAATAGATAGAGAAAGGTATGAAGTTGAAAGGAGGATCAGACATTCTTGAGGAATTGATCAGCTCTCAAAATCCATTAAAAGGGAAATTTGGTCTTATTTATGAAAAAGGGAAAAGTCCCATAAACAAAACATCTTCTAAGTTATATGATAATTTCAAAGCATAAGGATCATAAACAAAGAAAAGGAATGTCTCTAGAGATACAAAGATAAACAATAACACTGTTGATAAGATGAAGGCTAAAGGAGAAAAGATGCCTGAGGAAAGGAAAGAGAATAATGAGTCCATATTTGCAAACTCAAGGAAGATGTATAAGACAAAGGTAGCTACTACAGATGGTTACACAAGAGTAAGAGACTTGAAGAAGCCAAATTTAAGAAATCACCATCCTAGCCAAAGAAACGCTATGACCATGTATTCATCATCTTTATATGGTTATTGTTATATATGTAATCATTTTGGTCATAAGGCTAATAATTGTAGAGTTGTACCTACAAGGAGAACCAATTTTTTAAGAAAAAATTCATTTACACCTCTGTTAGATATAAATATAATGTGCTATAATTTTAATAATTTTGGTTACATAGCTAAACATTAAAGAATAAGTTTTGTAAGATCAAAAGTGAAAAGTAAGAATAAAGGCATGCCTCCCAATGTGAACAAAGGTTCACAAGTCTCTGAAAAAGGGAAAAATAGGACATTTAAGAATCCCAAGTATGTATGGAAAGTGAAAGATCAAGCTATGATGGAGAATGATAAAAAGGTTGAAGAATGTCAAGATATCTCAATGTCTGCTCATGTTGAGAATGAGAAGACCAAGCTCAAGGATAAAACTAAGGTGCTAGTTGAGGCTAGTTCTAAGGTATGTCTAGATTCAAGTGAACATCATACTATTACTAAGCAAGTTTCATGCATAGAACATCAATCTTCTATTCCTAGTGATGAGATTAAAAGATACAAAGAAGATTCATCAGATTAAAAGGTATGTCATTAATCTATGTTATCTCCTTGTATTGTTAATCCAGTCATAAAAGAAAAGGAGAACATGGTAGTAGATGAGCATGTTACTTGTCTTAAGCTTAAGAAAAAGAAGAATAGAAAGCAAAAGATGACCAAGAAGGAGAAGTAATATGAGGAGTTATGGGCAACTCATAGTTTCACATTGTTTTAGGACATTGTGAAGTACGATGTCTCTAAATATGATTCTTAAGAGACCCCTTTTAGTGAAGAAGCAAGTGATGTCTGATACAAATGAGAACTCAAGTAGGTTTTAATGATGACTTAATAAAATCAAGTTAAATGCCATGTATGTAGTGTTTATAAGGATAAAATGAGTGATTGAATGTGACATAATGAGATTGGAATGCATCTCATATATATGTCCATAAGTTTAGTTGGCATAAGGATTCTAATACAAGAAACCCTTGATATGTTGTATCTTGTGTTGTATAATAATTTGGGTCACCAAACCTAGTGAACATGTGTAAAATGATGATATACATGTGACAAATGAAGTTATGGTGGGATATAGGTAGTCCCTTGGTGAAAATATGGAGCATGGAGTTAGGGGAAGCTAACATAGATAACATGAATGGATTGAGAAGATATGCATAATATAAGGGGGAGCTAGATTGTTTAGTCTATCAAGATCAAGAAGGCTCAGATTAGAGGAGTTTTTTAATTGGTCAAGTCCTAGGATCATAAGAATATATAGTTAAGATTAAGAGAGAAGGATAGTAATCATTTATAGATGTACTACATCATATCAATAGATATTAGTGATAGGGTATGAGTCCAGGGGTAGTCTCATAGAAGCTTTTTTAATCCCTGGAAGAAGAGAGAAAAGGTAGCTTAGGTATGCATACTTTTTCAAAGTTATAATGAGTTGATGGTTGAAAGTTTTTGGATAAACTCCTTTATTTGATAAATGGGGAGAAAAATTTGGATAAATAGTAGGAAAGAGTCCCTTTGCCATTGATTCCAAAGGGAGATAAAAAGAACAAATACTCTTTAGAAAAGTTTGGAAGAAAGTGCAAATGCCAACGAAGAAGCAGAGCAAGTGTCCAAGTTGATTATTAGGAAAATTTTCCATTACCTAAGGGTGATCAAATTTGGTATGAAAAAATTTAGTTCATACTCATCAAAAACTAATGCAAGCAATACCAGAGATATAACGTACTATTATAAGATTAGAGCATTTAGTTTTCCATCAATGACAAAGGGGAGATTGATGGCAATATGATTGTCATTGATGTCAAAAGGGAGATCATTGGAATTATGGATTTAATTAATGATAAATGATGAATATGGTGATTAGAGGATGTAAAAATCATCCTATCATAGGTCAAGAATGATTGGAGTGCTTGTGTACATGAGTGAAAGTCATCCGGTTCCTCTTATTGTTCATCTAGACTTTTTGGGTCTATAGAGGAAAATATGAGTAGGTAGTTTGCTTACATCACTACTACCACATGTGGATGAGTCTATGGGAGTTGTTCATATGGTTATGGTAACATTTGTCCTGAGTTGTTATGTACCAGATTTGAATCCATGAGAAGAAGTGCAGTTGAAGATATGGGGATACAAAGTTGGCTACTTGGACATAATTAACTAAGTTCAACACTTAGCCAAATTTGAAAAAGGGATAAATAGAGCCAAGTAATCATGTTGATTAGGTCAACATTTTAACACATGGAGGTATCAAGAAAAAATTATCATATGTGTTTTTTCATTTTTGTGCCTAGTTTCTATGTGTTAAATCTCAGGTCATGCGATGTAACATGACAAAAGATATGCATGAGAAAAGTTGGGCTCTTAGGTATTTTGATAGTGTTTTCTCACACTTTATCATTTTTCTAGGTTACAAGAAAAAGCTAAGAAGACATTTTTATGATTTCATATCTTACACGTATGAAGGATTTATGAGTAAATGGATATATATATGGAATCCCTGATGTAAGAGGATCTTATGTAATAAATTGTAAGTCATACAACTAAGTGAAACAAGAGTTATGTAAGAACAAAGTTAGCCTTCTAGGTAAGTTCAAGGCATAGCTAGCTCTATGGAAAAATAATTTGAGTGAACAAATTAATGGAATTATATCTCACACACATGAAATATTCAATAAGAAATGAGAACATGGGTTTGTTCATTATCATGCCTAGTTGATATGGTCCAAATTTTAGAATAGGAAGATGAGCAAAGAAAGAGTTATGCAAGTACAAAGTTAGCCTTCTAGGAATATTGAAATGGTCCCCATAGTCAAATCTACACAAGGTCTGGGAAGGTTGTCATGTTTTTACAAAGAAAATTTATGGATATTTACAAAGGAAACATATAGAAGATCTATTATGGGTTTTTCATGAGCATCTTAGACATATGGTCTACAGGTTTAGATGAAGACTGATGAGTCTTGAATTGAATTATCTTTGCTCTCAGACATTATAGGGTTTCTCAATTACACCCTAAGGGTTTAAATCATGGAATTCATAGGCTTTTATATTTTTATGTTGACTAGATATAGTCAAGATTTGGTAGCTTAATTTATATCTTAAGCCCTTGTCGTCATTATGAAACCATCCCCTTCAACCTAATATTTGCCAACTTGAGTAGTGATCAAAGTTCCTCATATTTTTTAAGTCCTCAACTTAGCATTTATCCCAGTATGATCAATGATTAGCATTTAATCATAATCTGAAGATCTAATGGAGCATATCAAAGTTAATTTGTCAAAGGCACCTATGAGTAAATGTGCTAATGACAAGTGTCATAATCATAGAGATTGCATAGTAAATCTATGGAGTGGTTTGAAGTCAATTAGTCAATGATCAATAAAAAGATACCAAATGTTTCAATAGTGGGAACTAAAAGTAATGTGCAAAAGGCACACATTAATGCCAAGTATCACATTCTTTAGAGATAATTAGAGATAAAAATTGAGCTTATCAAAAGATTTGATGGTTAGTGGGTGATCATGAAAAGGAGATCCAATGGAGAGAGTGGAATCAATGAAATAAAGTGCTTGAGGTTTATTGACACAATGGAAAGTTAAAGACCGAGCAGGTTTGAGAAGATTGATGAAGCGTAAGCATTCCAAAGACTCAAGAAGCAACAAGATGAGGATAAGTGGTTGATGTTTAACCATAGATAAAAATAATGGTCATGCAACTATGAATATCTATTGACACATGAGAGCTTGGATCAAGAAGATCAACAGACACATTTTAAAGTGGAATAGTTAAAGTACAGAAACATATAATGATCAAATAGTGTGCATAAGCCTATCAAAGTTTGATCAAATAGACACATGTTAAGGTTGAGCAGTTTAAATGAAGGCTAATAGATCATGACACCAAACTTAATATCAATGGTTGATATTTAAAGATATGATCATACTAATGGTCAAGCACAAGAACATGTAAGTAAGGCATATATTATGATACAAACAATAAACTTTATTGTTATAATTGATCAAATCTATGTAATAATGCATGTGCATCAAAACTAAAGTCTAGTAAATACTATAAATATTAATGAGACCACGAATAATGTTAGTAGTACATGAGTTCAAGACATGGGAAACTTATAGTTCATGAGTTCTAGAATAGAGCATGATGTGTTAGCAAACTAGTGTGAACACAAATAAGATACATAACCCTATATCAATTGGTTATATATATATATATATATATATATATATATATATATATATATATATATATATATATATATATATATATATATATATATATATATATATATATATATAGACATAGGCAAATGCAATTAGAGCTATGGCTATTGTCAAAGTTGAAGCTGTTGGATTGTTGGAATTGTGTCAAATAGAAAATATAGAGACACAAAGGAGAAGAGTGAAAGAGAGATGAAGTGTATCGAATAAAGATAAATATAGACACATAGAAAGAGGGGTAGAGAGGAAGATAGGCACACAAAGATAATGTGTAGAGAATGAGTAGTTAAAAATTAGACTTGTAATAGAGAGTTAGAGCTAGATTCATTTAAGAATCATTTTTGTAAATTAGAGTTATATCTTCATAGAGATCTGATTGGTTAATGCCATCACACAAGTTGAGTTGGTGCTCAATAAGGGGATTTGTGTCTCCTTAGGGTTGGTACCCTTAAAAGTGTAACCAATGAGGTTTGCCAGTAAGGCTTTGAACTATGAGTCTAGATTAGAATAGTAGATTCTAGAATCTATTCTCACCATGGTTTTTCCCTTTGGGTTTTCCACATATAAATATAGTGTCATGTGAGTTTATATGTGTGTGGTCTCTACATATTTGTTTTTATCTACATATATATTTTAATCTACTCTAAAAGTTATTAAATCACTAGTTTTAATTGATCTACTGATTCACCCCCCTCTTAGTAGATAGTTGTGTTCCAATAGGTCCATATATCATTACTTAGTGTAAAGAAGCCAATGCATTCCAGCTCTCCAAGCTTGATGGATCATAACTACCTATCCTAGTCAATGGGATATACCTCAAAACTTATTTTTAGGTAAGAATTCATTCCAAAAATTAAACTTTTATATATAATAGGGTTTGTTGTGTTTTTTAATAAGTGTTTTTTCACATGTCAACTCATTAGGAGTTTTTTTTTCCTTGGTTGTGTTATTTTTTCCCCATATTTTATGTCTTTGTTTTCTTTTTTTATTTGTGTTCAAAAAAATCCCAGTTTGTTCTTCCCCAGGTTAAAGTTTGTCAAGCTAAATTAACTCCATGCCCAATGTTCCAAAAGGCTACTGGATAAAACTTGATTAACAGGTAATCATCTCGTAAAGGTCACCAAAAATGTTGATATTTTTGTCCCAAAAATATCATAACATCTAAAACCCTAAGGGAGACCCCCTTCATATTATATAAAATCCCTTTAAACCACCAAAAACCCATTTTTCCCCTTTGCATTATGAAATTCAAAACTCCAGATGCAATTTTCAATTTGTAATTTGCTTCATGGGTTTCATATCCTATAAAGAAAATAACCTTCCAAATCAATAAAATATGGAACTCGGCACACATTTTGCAATTTGAAAAATTATAAAATGCATGCCAAGCTCTAAATCACATGAACCTTCAAACCAAAATAATCTAGAAATTGGCATGCATTTTATACTTTACAAAACTGTAAAATGCATGATAAGCTCCAAATCTTGTGAATCTAAAACACCCCCTTCCCATAGGATCTTAAACTCAAAGTTCAATTTACAAGTTGAAAATTGCATCCCAGGTTCCACATCCCACTAAGTACCCAAGCCATGGTATCCAAAACTCTATGTATAATTTGCAATTTACAAAGTCACAAATTACTCAGTGAGTTTTGCCTTCCACATAACATAACCATTTAGCCTAGTGGACATGGGAATTTCTCCAAGCATCTCCTAGTTCTACCACCAACCACCATTTAAAATTAATTCTATGGGTTATATATTTAAACATTCAAATTAGGGATTTTTTTAATTCATTTTTTAAATTGCTAAACACATTTTTGAGCTTTGATGACCTTAGCCATGCATTCAACCTTTGAGCTACGTGCCAATCAAGTACCTACAATTTCAAGCTAGGATTGCAAACTAACTTACACATCATTTATCTTTTATGTGTGGTATTCCCCTTATGTTTTTCATTATTTATCTCATAAATTGAGACTTTTTGAAGATTCTTTCCATTTCCTAAGAGAAGTTTTCAAGTTATTTTTAAGGGTTACCATTTATTATTTTATGGCATCATTTTAGGGTTTCTCTATTGTTTAGACATTGGTAAAAATCATTATTTGTAAGTTCGTGCATTTATCCAAAATTGAGGTCTAGGGTTTTTCTATGGTTTTATAGGGTTTGTTTCTAAAAGTTTCATCACTTAAACCTAGTTTTCCCCCTCAAGGATTCACATTCAAATCTAGGATATTGCCACAAACCAAGTGAATATTCCTAAGTATATTCCACTTTCAAACTAATGAATATTACCTAAAAACACTCTAAGGTCCTTGTAGATATTGGTCCTAGATAGAACACCTTTTATCCCCATGGGTTTTACCATTACTCTAAACACCTAAGATCCCTATAGAGTTCCAATTCCCTACAAACATTTGACTTGTTTGGAACACTTCCTAGCTTTGCGGAGTTGCCACTTGCTCCAAACACTTGTTAGTTCCACCAAAACTTTTACCTACTTATATCACCTTCCATTTCTATCAGAGATCACACTTGTCCTAAGCACCTAAAAACTTCACCAACTTTCATAGTTGGTTTTCCACAAGCTTCATAATCAAATTCCATATCTCCAAAGGAAATGAAGTTCAAATCTAAAGGCCCTAGAGTGACTCTTAGCTTAGAGTGCAATACAACAGAGATAACAAATACTGATTTAGGTCACATTGACCCAGGAGGCTTCTGAACTTGAATAGGTGTTGATCTAAATAATGACTAGATCTAGAGTATTTATGACTTTGGATTACCCCAAGTTGCATCAATTCCATTATCAGTTCAAATTCCCAAGTTGGTGCTAACACTAGCCCAAGTCTATATTCATGATAGAAGAGAAGTCTTAAATGACAAAGGGGAAAGGATTTTAAATCTATACCATAAATTTATTAGTTCAATATTTGCAATCCTATAATTAGAGAGTTATCTTGACATAACTCCACAAACATCTATGCAATTATTTGAAGATAAATAGATGGATGTCAGAAGATGATTAACAAATAATGGCTCAAGTCCCCTAACGCTGCCTCTACTAGATTATCAAAGAACTTGCATAGGGTTGATTTTATTAATGAAGTGGGAGATATTATTATATTATTACATAGAATCACTGGTAGTCATCCAATACATTCATAAGTATTATCTCACAAGTGATTTCCTCCACAATTAATTTATGGAAGTGTAAACAACTTACAAGTTTTTCATGACTTATTACCTGGTGTATATCTTGGCCAAAGGGAGATCTTTCCTAGGCCTTAACATAGTCCCTAGAGAAATAAATAGAGTATACAACTACTATCTTGAACTCACATTAGAGGCCATTAGATAAATATTTAGAAGATTCAATGATGATTTCATTTATTGCATCATTATCATGTTTGATAAATAACTAGGGAGAAAAATATTCTCACCAGTAGTAGTTGTAGAGATTTCCAAATGGGGCTTATATTTCATTCAATTACCCAAATTTTATTATATTAGAGTATCCATATTTAGTGGCTTCCTCGACACACTTACTTGATATGTTAATGAAAAATGGGCACTAATGGAGCGGGTGAGGAAACTTGCCAAGACCCATAAGATCATTTTCAATAAGCAAAAAGTGGAAATTCACTTCCCAATTAGTATTGGTAGATACACATGTCACTCCCTCCTCAAAGCCAAATGTGTTGAAGATGAAATGTGCCAAATGACCTTAAATACTTTGGAGTCTAAGACATTTTTTGATGTCTATGTGAAGATCACCAACATACTATCACTTTTAACATACACTTGCATTCCATATTATGAAGATTATTGGGAGGACTTTGAAGATGAGGAGAGGGTTAGAATGATCATTCTAGAATGACCCTAGAGTAGATTAAGGATTATGATTTAGCACTAGTCCCTAATGACTTGGTAGATGATGAGTCCAATGTGGACCTATTTTATTACCAGTAGATCATCATACAACCCCTTTCACCAGTAAGGAGGTTAGCTACATAATCTTTTTCTCTATTTGATAGAATAGTAGGTGTGATCAATAGAACAATAAATTGGATGATGAGCAAGGGAGTATAAATTAATAATAGAAATAATAGGATTTAGAGAAAATATATTGAAGCTTAAAGCAAAAGGGATTTATCCATTAGTAGAGGGTCTAAGTGGAATAATAGGTGAAACCTTATAGGAACCAGAGAAGAAAAAAAATACGAATAAGAAGAATATTAAAGCTAAAAAGGGGCAATCAATCAAGGATCAGGAATTTTTAAAATAACCAATTGACATCTCATCAGAAGACACAATAACAATAGAAGATTCTATAAATTCAATCCCCATGTCCATCATAGTTATAACCCCAATTTCCATGGTTCACCCTCTTTCTATCTATATTGTTCTAGAGGCTCCAACACCTCCACCTCATATCT
This sequence comes from Torreya grandis, assembly GCA_037957365.1. Lineage (NCBI taxonomy): Eukaryota > Viridiplantae > Streptophyta > Pinopsida > Cupressales > Taxaceae > Torreya > Torreya grandis. Next base: position 15,225 of record JARHVA010006254.1, on the reverse strand, counting down.
CCACTCCTCCAACATCTCAGGTTTCCATTCCAACTCCTATTTCAACTCCCATTTCATCTATATTTTCCACTCCACCTATCATTCCTACCAAATTTCCTACCATAATAGGCCAAGTACAGCCAATAAAATCAACTCAAGTGGATACTTAGGGCCTCCCATCATTGGATTCTCAAGTTTCCATTCCACTTTCTATTCATCCAATTTCACCTTCCCCTTTCATTTCACTCCCTCTTTCCATTCCATTCATAACTTCTTCCATTTCATCCCCATTAATCTCTAATACTACTCAATAATACAAAGCCATAGACTCAGTCATCTTGACTTCAGTCACGTAGGCCATCCAAAATCTAAGGATACTATTTCACTTTCTACCCCACTCAATTTTCTTATATCATCAACCATGAGTGGTCCCACACATTTGATTGATTCATTTAATGCTTTGACTTTCACCCTCCCACCTATTCCCAAATTTAGAAAAATTATGTCTATTCCATCTTCCATATCCCTGATAGACACAACTATTTCCATTGCATTCACTCCATCCACTTCCATTATTTATATAACACCTTTAGTTTAGATGGGAACAACATAGTTTCTTAATGAAAATATAGATTTACAACCCACTAATGGGAGTGATATTTCATAGGCACCTCCTGAGAAACCAATGGAAACATTTACCTAGGAGACTATAATTTTAATAATACCTACCAATTAAAAAACATCAGCTATTTATTCTTTGGTGACAATGTCCAAGAGACTAGATGCTATCCCTAACTATCTAGCACAATCAGTGGGAATGAAGACAAAATAAATGATTTCCCCCAACACACTAGACTTTGGCCTATCACAGGTAAAGAATAAGTCCAACTCTACTTCTCAAACCTTATTTAGAATTATCAATGATGATAAATGAGAGATATTTGTTGAGATTTTAGTACCCCTACTAGATAAATCAAAGTAAAATCTTGTTGTGGGAGATTATTATATTTCAAGGATCTACCTTGGAAGCCCAACAAGATAGGGGCTAAAACATGATGTGTAATCTAGAATCAATTCCCTCTTCAAGAAAATCAATCATGATAAGGACAATAAGTATGAATTGAATAATAAATTGGATCAAATTATTGTTGCATTCAACCAATTCATAGAGCCTAGTGGATCATCAAAACAACCACAGTTAGTATAGCTAGTTAATCAAATTCTAGATCAAGAAATAATTAATGTAGTTAATATGGGAAGGGATACCAAAGAATGGTTATAAGAGCTTATTTCTAAGGGTAATAAGGTTATTAATGCAATGATGGACCAATATGAAATAATTAGAGAGAGAGAAAGAATATCCTAAGAGAACAAGTCAATAAATATGAAGGAATAATTCAAACCTTGAATTTATATTATCCCAAATTGATAGGTGTGGGTTTAATTGATATAAAAACCCTCATTTATAAGAAGATACTAAAGAATTATTTTAAGCATAATTAATTACATAGAGCATCTCAATTTTGGATAAGGATACTCATGAAATCCACTCACAAGGCCAATGTATAACATGACAAGGTTATTGACATGTTATATGATATTGAGGGAATGATGAGTATGAAGTCATGCCAACCATTAGATGATGTAGATAACCTATTTTAGGTAGATGAAGTTAAAAATAAGTTCAATGAAGTGGTTGAAAAATAATCTTCAAAGACTATAGTCTTCACCTTGAGTTATATCCATAGATTTATCAGGTATGAGAATGCACTAGATAAGATGAGAATGGAAATGTAGGGAATTAAGGCTTTCAAAAAGAAATTATTTAACATTCAAGCAAATTGTGAAACCTAAAAACTTTACTCTTTTAAACTAGATGAAGAAAGAATACATGAAATTTTCAAGGAATTTGATGCATATGTCCATAAGCTATAGGCTAAGAATGACAAGAAAGCAGAGGAAGTTTTATAAATTGATTAGTCCTTTCTATTGAAACATTTTCATGAATTATAATTTCATTTGAAAAAACCTTTTACAATTATAACTATCCTTTTAGGTCTTTTGAGAAATAGAAACATGTATTTTACACTTTATATTTTTGATAGGGTGGAAGTTATAAAAAACACAATTACAAATTACACTTTCTATTTTGACAAAGTTATAAATTGCTAAAAAGTGTAAAAGCAAAGTTCTATTTTGGGCACAACTCATTTTCATGAGGATCTATTTTTAGCTACATGAAGAAGAATGAGCATTACATGGAGATATTCTAGTTACATCCATGTAATTCCAAGTAAAGGACCTTGCCCAAATCTTGTATTCTACTTTTCAAGCCATTTTACAAGTCAAAGTTACCCAAAATAGAAAATCATGCCTCTTTTTGCATGAAGTTCTAGATCTACATGGTTTTCTCAACTAGGTGTTCAAATTTTGATAAATGCATCTCATTTATGAGATACTCTTATATAAAGATGGGTAGACCCCATGGCCCAATCTATCTTTTTACTGTTAGAAGATATATTTTTGAATTTTGAACGTATTGTCTACAAGCTGTAACCTTGAGAATGAAAAAAATTGAAGATTCACCTTTCTTGTCTGAGAGATCCTTGTGTATGTAGTTTTATTCAAGTATTATTGGATATTAAATCTCTTTTTTTTGGTCACAAGAATTTTTTATATGATATTTTACCCTTATAAAATATTTTTTGATGAAAATAAGTGAATCTTGTCCCATCTATGAGAATAACAAATATTGCCTTTCGTTTCTCATTTGCATGAGACTATGCTAAAAAAAAATTCAATTTATTTCCTATTCTTTTGTGTTTATCAAGCAAGCATTAAGACCCACTAAAATATTTGGTGCAATCACCATTTTAGTTTCACAAAATTTCATTCTTAACTCTATTCCTTGTAAAAATTTAGTATAGGATAAAGAACACTAAAAATAAGCAAAATTTATATAGAACTAATATCTTATTAGTTGCATGAAATTTAGTGAAAGGAAGTTGGCCTTCTCTAGAGGTTAACCTCAATTTTATTAAGTCCCATAGCTTGGAGGTTTTCCTACTTTACATCAAATAATGAGTGCAAAACTTATGTAATAACATAAACATTAAGTCAAAATTTTATATTTAAAATTGAGGAGTGAGGTGTTAGAGGATGACTTATCCATAGTCATCCCTCCTCTCCTTCCTTAGTCTTGGATGATTACCATTAATGGAGTCTCCAAGATTTTGATATATTTTATAGTTATTTATTTTTCATATATGTTTTGATATATGTATACATGGTTTTGTTTTATAGGTACACATATCTATAGAATGGTTCAAAGAGGTCTCAATCTCTTATAGTTTCCAAAATGTTCTTAGGATCTTCAAGATCCTCCACATCCATTAATGGCTACCACAAGGTAAGAAATCATACAAAATTAAGTTTAAAACTTATATTTTTGTCTCAGATTAAAGGATACTCAAAAACATTAGGGGTACCCTTTTATGTCAACCTATTTTGGGGATTCCAAGAGCATGTGATAGCCAAGGGATAAATAGGCCTCCTTAGGACAAAACTAGCATAAGGTATACATTACAAAGTTTTAAGTCCTAAAATCATTTCCATGCATAAGGGAAAAAAATTTGATGGGGGATGCCTTTTGGGTTCCCTCACCTCCAAGCCACTAGGACTCTGTAATCATGGGTACAAAATAGGTAGCAAGTTTTTAAAAGAGGTCAAAAACACCTTTGAGGAGAGATGGGTCAAATCTAGAAAAATAGTTTTTTATAGGTCTCAAAACTTATTTTGTGTAGAAGAGAATGAAAAATTAAGGGGGTTACATTTTGGGTCAATCCCACTCCTCGACATTTGAACTACCCAAATTAGTTGAAATAATTCATGTCTAGGTTAAAAACAAGGTTCTATTTTAATGCTAATTATATAAGTCTCAAGTTTAGAAAAGTGCATGTTTTAATTTTAATAAATTGATATTGAATGAAAATTTTAAAAGCTAGAAACACGTTGATCCAAAAAAATTTACACATTTTATTCCCAAAAATCTCATTCTCAATCTCATGGACTGTGAAAAAATCAAAAATCTTATTTATACATATTTTAGGTACATTTTGGGGCCATCCCACTCCTCGATATTTAAAATACCCAAATCAATTAAACCAAATCATGTCTAGGATAAAAACAAGGTTATGTTTTAATGTTAATTGTACAGGTCTCAAGTTTATAAAAGTGCATGTCTTAATTTTAATAAATTAATATTGAATGAAAAATTTAAAAGCTAGAAACATGTTGATCTAAAAATTTGTACACATTTTATTCCCAAAAATCTCATTCTCAATCTCATGGGCTATGAAAAATCAAAAATCTTATTTTAAAATCTAGTTTAATAGAATCCCATCAGTTTTATTAAATAACTTAAATTAAATAAGAAAAAAACATTGGTTGAATCTAGTGTTTAGTTATATTTTATTCTTATATTAAAAAAAATGCCACCCTTTTGGCTTAAGTGGCATTCACGTGAATAACTTTAGAGTTAACTTAATGGTCAATCTGACAAACAAATAGTGCCAGCCCCTTGAGGGCTTAAAATAAAAAATGCGTGGTCCCATGGGGGACTGTCACTCAACTTAGGTAGTATACCCTATAGGAAGGGTGTAATTACATTCCATAGGGGAAATTTTTAATTAAAACTACCCTATAGGGGTATGTTTTTTCAAAACAATATAACTTGTAAACTGTATATTGCAAAATTATGAACTAGTGGTGTTGGGTTTATAAAACACATAATTTTTCATTAAAATTATTTAGAGGATTTTTACACCTTGTTTGATGTGTTTGAAAATTTTATGAAGGAAAGGAAATTTATAAAGGAGATATAAGGGGTTTTAGACCAATAACTTCAACAATTAATAACAATTCACTCATAACTTCAAAAATTATGCTATTAGTTCCATTAAATCCTTGATAAATCATAATTTATAGTATAATAGAAATTAGGATAAATTTGAAATATTTTAAGTTCTTAAAAATTAATCAAGTATAACTAGCCTTCCATTGCTTCACACTAATCAATGCATTTAGTAATTTTATAAAAAAGAAAACTATTATTTTCAGCCTATTGTGACAATATAGAGGTATACGAGTAAAATATAGATTATGAAATTGGAATTTAGACACAAAATAATTATTTTCATACTTTTATAACCCTACTACACTCTCTAAAAAGTGTATGAAACTACTAAAAGAACATCATTGTAATTCAAAACACTTATTACAAATATATTTCTTCCAATAGATACATATTTTAAGATAAAATAAATATAATGATCATGACTCTCAAATGACAAACCATGCCAAATAATAAGTAAAATGACATTAGTAGGTACATTGATCATTAAATAGAATTGCAATACATCATTAAGCATTAAGAATTCGATCCACTTGCCATTATCAATATGTAGAAAGCCCTCAGGAACTCTAGTTCTAATAGTAAAAAAAGCATCAAAATACACACACAAGGTAAGGAAATTTCACAACCATTTTGATATCCTAATGACATCAAATTTCAAAAATAAATTAATTTTAAAATAACCAATAACATTCAAAGTGATTTTACATCTCCAAGGCCCAAGTGGGAAATAAAACCAACATGGTGGCTATAGGCACAACCATGGCAAGCAATGGTAAAAAGAGGGTAGGCAAAATGGACATACACCTCTTGAAAATTAAAAAATTCAAAGGAAGAAAGAAATAAAATTAAATATAATTTTATTTTAATGTAAATGAATATGAAATCCTAACTTAGTTACTTATTATATCCTCTCATAAAAACCTCTAACAAGTTTGGTCAAAGGCTAAATTCCTCCTTCTCTAAGCTCTTCGTCAAGGTCCTCCTTTTTCTCCTTCTCTTCATCACTTCCCATTTTATAAATTTAAAATGAGAAAAAGTTCTCACAAGGAAGTCTTTCCTCCTCATATAGGCCTAAATCCATTCTATAAAATCCAATGGGAAGGTGACATATGTCCCTTCCCATCCCTTGAATCTTGGACAAAAGTCGTCACCCTACATAACTCCACTTAGAAGACTATATGGGAAAGCAAGCAAGCCCATACCTCAATAAATGATCTCACTATCCCAAACTATAAAGGGCTTCCTCTAAATTCCTCCAAGGCTCATTCAAATACTCCTATACCTTCCTATTGGTCCAAGGGAAAAAATTTCAACCCAAAATATCTAAAACCTATTTTATGACTCACTCTAAAATTGGGTCTCATAATCTGTCTGAGTTAGAATCAAATGGGGCCTCTTAAGTGGATTAAAAATACTTTAAGAATGAAATAATTTTTTAAAAATATAATTCCTAAGGTTAATAATGAAAGGTTTGAATAGTGTCCAAGGGGGAAATAGTGTTAAATGGTTAAGGACATTTATGCATCTGACTAAGTCCACAACAAGGTATAAAGAGTGGTCTGGGTCATGGTAAGGTAAAGTAGGCATTTCATAACTCTACCCATGATGAAATCATACAAAAAATATTCTTAGTTCCCTCATTGGCCTCTTCACACATAAAATGTACTACCCTAAAAGATGAAGCTACAAAATATAACCAATACAAAGGATCTCAATCTAAATAACAAGAACATGACATATCCAAGGCATCACATATCAATGGTGATAAACTAATACCAAACACCTAGATATATGTATATTCAAATACATGCTCAAGAACATTAGCTCTAGTGGTATATGTATACACATAATATTTTCAAAAAATTTCAAATAATTATGCTTTATATCTTGTAGGAACCCATCGAGACTCAATCTCTCTGAGTACATGCATTAAGGGGTGCATTTAGAGAGTATGGGCATACCTTTGGTGCTTTGTAAGATTGTTGTCCCTTATTGCCACATTATTACCAATCTAACCAGCTCCAAAAAATATTCCCTAATCTATTTATCCTCCCTTGAATATTCTTCCAATCTTTTCCTCTTTCCATCCTTCCCTTTCTTGTCTTAAACCCCTTTTGATTAGTCAACTATACTTGGTTGATTGGGTTGACCCAATACAGTTTAGGGGTATTTTTCACTTTCTTAGCTTGTTAGCCTTTTAGCTAACCTAATTTAGACCTAGTGAATTATCCTTGAAAACACATTGGGTCAACTGGGTCAACCTTGTATAACTGATGTTTCTAAGAGGATTTAGGGTAAGATCTACCTATATATACAAGATCATTTCATCATTATTTCATATTTGTAATCAATATTTATTATTTGCTCATGCTTCTTCACAATTTGCTCTTTCACCATTCTACTTGAGGAGAGTTAACTTAGGTTTTTTATTTGGAGAATCTATTCTTGTGGATAAGTCTTTGATGCTTTGGAATTTATTAGTTATACTTACAAATAACAAAAACCTCTTATGAAGCTCTATTGGCCAAGGGAGAGATTGAGGCTCAATGGGTTTACATTTAAGTATAAATATTCTAACTTTGTTCTCCTCTCTTTTAGTAGATATAAGTAGCATAAGTGTTGACTCAAATAATAATATCTTTCATATTTCATGTATTAGAGTGTTACTCATACTTAATTTAATTGAGGTTCCCTATACATGTTTATTATATTGTTTCTAACCCCCACTTTGTGCCACAAGATTTGGTGTGCACTAGATTAGATTTTCTTTCTTGTTATTAGAATAGGTGAATGTTTTTAAACCTTAGGACTCCACTAGGATTTTTGTGTGATTGTGTTAAAATTTATGATTTATAACCCTTCCTAGCATTATATGTTGTGACAATTGATGCCCTAATCAAGTCTAATGGATCCCCATATTGGTCATGCTCCCACTTAATAAGTGTATTCCAATCAAAAGTGTAGGTATGTTTTGTCTTTTATAAGATATGATTGATTTATAGACATGATGCATTTATGATTTCATACATTATTGTGAAACCAATGAGAAACTAACCCTTGTAGGATTTATTTCACTTATTTTCATTCTTTTGGTCATTATTTTTATCATAATGGATCGAATTTATCGACCTAGTTTTATAGCTTATGTGTGCAAGTTTTCAAGAATAGGAAGCTAAATCAACCAAGTAAACTTAGTACAAGTTTTTAGCCTTTTATATATCTAGTTCAACCTACTAGGTTGACCCAGTCAACCCTATACATTTTCAACACTCTACAATAGGTTCCTACATAGCTTGATTGATCCTATCGACCTAGTTTATAGGTTTTGCCAACATAATCTAAGGTTTTTCATCAAAAATATTTCTTCATTTCATCTCTGATGCACCAATTTTTATTTTTAGCTCTTTATTTCTTTATTTTTTGTCTTTCCTTTCATATTTTGTAGTCTTTAAAACTTCTCTTGCATAGTCAGCTGGATCGACCCTACCGACCCAGTTTTGTGTTTTGTGTGCTATCTAAAATAACTGAGTCAACCCTGCCAACCCAATTCATTTTTAGAGCTTGCTTTAGAATGGATGGATCCATGTCAAAGATCCTTTGATAACATGAAAGAGTCATTACTTCATCCACCCACACTTCATCATCTTTCAAATGATCAACCTTTAATTTTATATACTTCCACACCTATTTCAGTTGGGGTAATTCTTTCCCAATAAGATGATATGGGAAGAGAGTATGATATCTACTATATTAGCTGAGGCCTCATCGACTATGAAACATGTTATACCAGAACTGTGTGTGACTACCTTGCTATCTATTTTGTAGCTAAAAATCTTTACCACTATATGTTTTATCAAACTTCTTATGTCATCATTCATTTAGACCCCCTTTATCATTTCTTATCTAAAGCCTTTCCTCCTAGAGATAGAACTGGTAAATGGATGTTCTTACTTATGGAATTTGATCTTTGTATTATCACTTACAAATTTGTCAAAGGGTAAGTCATAAATGATCAACTTATCATAGCTCCCATTCTAGCCACTTTTTCTCTTCAAGATGATCTTATAGATGATAATATCCTTTACATTGAAGGTTTTAATCAAGATATTTATCTCAAAGATTAGTTTCATAAATTTACTACCAATCTTGAAGATAATCAACTTGATGAATCTTCCACTCCCTCTAGTACTTCTAAACCAAAAGTGGTTATAAAGGAGCTCCCTAAAATTAATGTTGACTTGCATGAGGATAATTGGACCCTTTACTTTGATGGTGCTAAATTCCTTCAAAGAGCTGGGGTAGGTTGTATTCTCACAAGTCCTCTCAATAAAATCATTCCTTTATATTTTTGCTTCACCTTTGATGTCACTAATAATATGGCTAAATATGAATCTTTTAACTTAGGCATGAGAGATGATCTTAACTTAGACATTCAATACCTTCATGCTTTAGGTGATTCTCAACTTATTTACTATCAATTTAGTGGTGATTATCAATGTAAAAAGTGAAAAACTCATTACCTATCATCAAATTACAACCATTATTTCTAAGGATTTTATCTCTTTCACTATTAAGCCTATTTTTAGAGATCAAAATTCCATTGTTGATTATCTTGCCTCTTCAACATCTCTCTTTCATCCACATCAAGTTCTTTTTTATACTTATATTATTATACAAATAATAAAATCCTCATCTTCAACTCAACCATTGGATTCACTTATCTATCATATTGAGGCTATTACCATTTGATAAAGCCTATGGTACCTAGATATCATACAATTCTTATTACACCAAACTTATCCTCCTAATTTAGACTCTCATGAAAAGACACACATTTTTAAACAAGCTTTCAAGTATGTATTTTGACACAAGATCCTTTACTATCCCAACACTAAAGGTACCTTGATCTATTATGTTATGTAAGATGAGGTCCCTCCTCTTCTTGAATAGGAATATGGGGGCATTTTTGGTGGTCACTGTAGCGAACATACTACAACATAGAAATGCCTATGTATGGGTTACTTTTGGCCTACTCTTGAAAATGATGTAATTGAATTTGTTAAAATGTTTACTCCTTATCATCTTCATGATGATCTTATTCATTTACCTCCTTTTAAGATTCAAACTATCAAATAACTTTGGCCATTTTCCACATGGGGATTTGATCTCATTGGTAACCTTCCTTACTCCCATGATGGGCATGTCTTTATCATTATTGCTATTAAATATTTTACCAAGTGGGTAGATGCTGTGCCCTTTTTAACATCACTGATCCTACCATTTCCAAATTTATTCTTAATCAAATTATTTTCTGCTTTGACATTCTCCATACCATCATTTTAGACAATGGTGGTAATTTCAAAAATAAACATGTTAAATAACTTTGCAACAAATTCAATATTAATCACAAATTTTCCATGCCTTATCATCCATAATGCAATGGTCAAGATGAGGACACCTATAAAATTATCAACAAAATTCTCCAAAAGACAATTTTTAAAACCCACACAGATTGGCATATTCATCTTGACCCTACACTTTGGGCTTATCAGACTAGCATACATACTACCACTAGGGAAACTCCATTTTCTCTAGTCTATGGTTCTAAGTCGGTTCTTCATTTCGAAGTTGAGCTTCCCTCTCTTCGTATATCTCTTCATGGTATTATTCTTGATGAATAATTGTATGAATTTCATATTCATACCCTTGATCTACTTGATGATATTTATCTTTCCACATTACAACATAACCACCAATACAAGGCTCATATCATTTGAAAACATAACACACATGTTAAAATATGCACTTTTAATGTTGGTGATCTTGTCCTTAAACTAGACTACACCAATGATAAAGAAGATAAATATGCCCAAAAATGGTTGGGCCCATATTTAGTCAAATATATTCTTGGTCCAAGCACCTACCACCTTTAAACCAATGAAGGCCATATTTTCAAAGAACCCACCAATGCAAAATTCCTCAAAAACTACTTTGCCTAAACATTTCCTTCTTTTCATGCTTTATATCTATATCTCTCTAACACATTTTTATAGGTTACTTAAGCATGATTCTCTCCCTTTGTAGTAAGTTCTTTCATTTCACAAACCTTTAGTCCTCCCTTTTGGTCTTTTGGTTTCTTGATGTACCATAGTCTTCTTTATCTTCTTGCATTTTCTTTCTTTTTTTTTTTTGTATCCCTTGGGTTTCCTCTTTTGTGAGTTTCTTTGTAAGACCATGGATAGGACCCAACATTCCTCACAAAACCACCATCTTTTTATTTTATTTTTCACATACTTTTTGCTTTCCAATGTTTTTTTTGCATCTATTGCATTTTTATTTTTGTGAGTTTATTTGTAAGACCGTGGATATGACCCAACATCCCTCATAAAATTACCATATTTTTGATTATCTCACTTTATTTTTCATCTTACTTTTTGGCACCCCTTAGGTTTTTATTTTATGAATTTGTAATGTAAGACTATGGATAGGACCTAACCCTCCTCATAAAATTACCATCTTTTCATCTTTTTACATACTAATTCTCAACTTTAGCCTTTACTTATTTTTTTAGATAAAATCTACACAACAATCTATGTTAGCATATTTTACTCCATTTCCCTCATTCTCATGATAAGTAATCACACTTTACTATCATTATATCTCTCTTTGCCCTTTGTCACATTTTTTGTGATTTTAAGTAATTTAAATTGTTCCATGTGTCATTCCTCTTTATTTTTACTTTCTTTTCACTCCACATTTAATAAAACAAGGTCAAAGTCAAGATAACACTTTTATTTCACCTATATTTATGAGATTCTTAGACCCCATGCCCTTTCAAGTTCTCTCTCTTAGCAGCCTTGTCCCAAGTATTCAAATTAAAGTCATCTTTAACACCCATGTTTGGTTTTCCAAATCTGTATGTAGGATGAATCTTACAAAATCAATCAAAAAATTTAAAAGCCAAATCATTTGAATCAAAAGGCAATGATATCTAAAGGAAACATATAAATCTCAAAAGTCAAATTCACACCAAAATATGTGATTACAAACACATCTCCTATCTCTAATAAAAGCTCAAACTCCACAGTTGGCCTCACATAGAGTTGAGGTCCTTTGCGATGCATTAGGTCAATAGATTGGAATAGGGGATTTCAAAAAAAATTCTATGGTGCTACCTACTTTCTCACATAAGTACTCAATCTTTATAGTAGACCAATGGCTCTACAAGGGGTCTTGGAGAATGGGAAAAACATCATGGAGAGATAGGTATATTTTAATTTTAATGCATATAACCTTCATGAGATGATCTATAAACTCCATTTGTTGACCTAAGACTTGTGTAACTAAGAGAAGTTATTCAGAGTCCTTAGGATCAAAAGTCTTCTTGTTTTTATGAACCTAATTTGAGTGTCTTGACTTCAATAAAGAGTTCTTATACCTTGGTTTTTCCTTCATTCTCCCCTCCACCCATTTCATTTCCTCCCTTGATAGACAAATTATGATTCCAAATCTATTTTCCCCTCTTATTTTATTACTTTTTCTTCACCTCCTAAAAACATGCTAGCATTACTTTGTTTCAACTTTATCTATCCTTAGAGTGAAACAAAATGTTTGAGAAACTATGGATTTCATCTTTCTTTACACCATAATTTTACATTTCTACACTTACTTTACTTAAATTTTACCATTTATCATTGTTTTTCTATCCTTCTATTATGGACCCTTGAGTTAATACCCTTTTTCCATTGTTGAGTGAGGTTGGCTTGTTACTTCTCACTCACCAATGTTATTTTCCATTTTATGATCCTTTTTACATTATTGAGTGACAAGCGGATTGTTACTGCTCATTTATCAATGTTGTTTTACCATTTTATTTTTGTCTTTTACCATTCATTTGTTTGATTACCATCTTTTTGACATGTATCCTGGGTTTGACTTGGCGAGTTTTTCTTTCTTACTTAAGGATAGCTTGTTTGAGGTTTTTAATCTTTAGTAGCATTGGCTTTTTCATTACTTGATTTACTCTTGTTTTTTGACTTGGTCATTTGGTCTAACATAGCACCTATCACCCCAACTTGCCAAATTTACAAAGTACATCCCATACTCATAACACTAACTATCTTGTCTTTTCTTGTGTTTGTTTATTTTTGCTCTTTAGTTTTATATTCTTAGGTTTGTCAAAAATAGTCTTTGTGCCCTACATAATCAAAACTAAAGACATAGTAGACAACAATTTTGAGATAAAGGTAAGTCAAGGTACACATTGCATTTACTTTTTATAAATTTACTTTTCAGTCATATATTTTTAGTTATTTTTTCTTTAAAATATTGCAATTTTTTTTAGCATCAACATTATGTGTGTCCTTATGCTATTTATCAAAGAACCATCCCATGTTACACCTTAGTGACATGTGATGAGATTCAAGTGGGGCATATATATACACATAATATTTTTGACTTTTATCAAATACTGATGCTTAACATCTTACAAGAACACATCGAGACTCAATCTCTCTGAGTGTATGCCTTAAGGGGTGCACTAGGAAAGGGGTGGGTAGACCTTTGGTACTTCATAGGATATTTGTCCATTATTGCCACATTATTATCATTCCAACTAGCTCCTAAAACCATTCCCTAAGCTATTTCTCCTCCCTTGAATATTCCTCTAGTGTTTTCCTATTTTCATCCCTCCTTTTCTTATCTTAAACCCCTTTTGGTCAGTCAACTATACTAGGTCAACTAGGTTGACCTAGTAAAGTTTAGGGGTATTTTTCACTTTCTTAGATTGTTAGCCTTTCATCCAACATAGCTCAGACCTAGTGAATTATCCTTAAAAACACATTGGGTTGACTAGGTTGACCCAATATAGCCAATATTTTTGAGAGGATTTAGGGAAAGATCCACCTATATATACAAGATCATTTCATCATTATTTTATATGTGCAATCAAAAGTTATTATTCACTCATGATTATTCACAATTGACTCTTCCACCATTCTACTTGAGGAGACTTAGCTTAGGTTTCTTATTTGGACAGTCTAATCTTGTGGATAATTCTTGGATGATTTGGCCTTTCTTAGTTATCCTTACAAACCACAAAAACCTCTTACAAATCTCAAATGGCTAAGGGAGAGATTGAGTCTCGATGATTTCACATTCAAGTAAGTATATTCTAAAACTTTGTTCTCCTCTCTTTTAGTAGATAAAATTAGCATAAGTGTTGGCTCAAATAATACTATCTTTCATATTTCACGTATTAGGGTGTTACTCATACTTACTTTAATTGAGGTTCCCTATAGATGTTTTTATATGGTTTCTAACCCCCACTTTGTGCCATAATCTTTGGTGTACACTATATTAGATTTACTTTCTTGTTATTATAATAGGTGAATGTTTTTAACCTTAGGACTCCATTAGGGTTGTATAATTATGTTAGACTGTAGGATTTATAACCCTTCCTAACATGATATGTTATGACAAGTGATCCCATAATTGGGTCTAGTAGATCCCCATATTGGTCATGCTCCTGCTTAACAAGTGTATCCCATTAGAAGTGTAAGTATGATGTATCTTCTCTGAGCCAAGATTGATTTATATACATGATGCATTTTTGATTGTATATAGTACATAATAAATATGCATCATAATGAAAAATTAATAATGTAAGTACAATAAAACCATAATAAATATAGTAATCATCTATCTAAGCATACAATTATGCTTGTGTAAGTAAAACATAAGCATATAGAAATATATAGAATCTTTATCTCAGTACCAATGACTCAATAACAACTCTAATCTCAATAATATATAAGGCACATCTTAACATGATTGTGTAAAATTCCAAACTATTTATAAGTAGGCACTATGTAATTAGGGTCTCACATAGTCTCAAACTCCTAAGATTATTCCCAAGTGTGTTATATCCTTATCTCCATTATCATTTCATTATTTTTGGCTTGTTAATATTATTTCTTATTTTATTGGTTATTGTTTACAATGCATTTTTAGGTATAATTAATTTTTCAACTCACTCTTTATGGCTAATGTATTCCAAGTAATTTAATCCAAGTATTGTTGCTTATCTTTTTTTCATTCCATCTCATTATCTTATCCAAAATAATTTTCTTATGAATAATTATAAACAAATACACATTATGAATGCTTGGTAATTCATTCTATAAATTACACAAGTTGTATTTTCACTATTAAATTCAATAAATTGATGACATGCATAACATATATAGATTCAAAAGATAAAGTTTATACATTAGTCATCAATGACTTATTAATATTTATTTTAACAAGGTAACCAAACAATTTTTTTTTGA
>JARHVA010006253.1:920000-960016 GCA_037957365.1 Torreya grandis | reverse complement strand
TTCACATTTTCTATTTATTTGTCAATGATTTACTCATAATATGAGGCACATCATAGTTTGAGATTATGTGCTAAGTCATCTTTTAATTTGTAAGAAAAAATACATGCCAACTACTTATTTGGGAGTGAATGAGGCATTTGGTTATCTAAAGTGCACCATATTTTGTAGATACATAGAGAAACAGTTCTCCCCCCTATTATTTTGTATTACAAAAATAAACCATAGTTAATTAATGCTCCCTCATTATAAGATAAATGTTTCACAAAACTTCTTAAATATCTTGTTAAAGTGTTATAATGGCCCATTAGGAAGGTGCATGAACCATTATAGCACTTACTTATCTAGATTTTTAGGTAATAAGTCCATGAAATAAATATCACTATAAGACACTTCCTAGAAATTAAAAAAGTACTCCTTTAAATGCTATTGAGTATCTCCCTTACCCTTATACTTTTAAAACTTAGGCATCTCAAAAATATGTGTTAAGGTATCTATAAGTAACTCATATTAAAAAAGATAAGATCAAATCTCATCTAGTTTGAATTTGTGACCTTGTTTCCCTACATGTATCCCCAAAATTATCTCTTTCAATTTTTGGAATTCTTGGGAAGTGGAAGCATTAGGAGATTGGGAACTAGATAGGGGATGAATATTTTTGGGGAGAAATATGTTGATTTGGGATGAGATAAGTAGGTATGGATACCCTATTACATTATAATTTGGGATATGGAATCTATGAATAAGGTCTTGGATTGGAATAAATGATCAGTTAGGTTGGTGGAAGGTTTTACTGAGTAGGGTAGGACACTTGTTGGATACAAAATAATACGTATTGTTGATTCATAGGAATCATTGTTGAATAGGGATGGATATGTTGTTAGATAGAAGAGGTGACATGTCGATTTCAAAAATAAAAAATGTTGAGTTGAGTAATTAGGTTGTTGATTAGAATAAATAAGTTGGATATATTGTTGATCAAAAGTAGCCATTTATTGGGTAAGAGTAACACACTATTGACCCATTAACTATTTTAGGGGATTAGTGACCACATTTTGAAGTGGTGGATTAGTAACTTATTATTGTCGGGTTGTCCTTAAATTTTTTGGGTCTTAGGTGTATTATTCTGAGTGATATAGGAAACAATTTGAGAAATAGGTGGAGTGTTTTGAGAAATTACAGGCATGTTTTAGAAAGTAAAAGCCTTACCCAAAGAAGATGGAGGGATTTTTTGGGTATTATGAGGATTGGTTAATAAATCATCATTAGAATAACTATTCTCTAATTGGATTAGAAATGGTGGCTCTTCTTGAATTTATTTTATAAAATGTTAGGGTTTATTCAATAGATAATGGTTGTAGTAATGGTTTAGGTAATGGCTATAGTTGTGGACTATGGAATGACCATGTAGGCTATGGAGTTTATCAAGATTAATAAATATTTAGTTTTCTTGATGTATTTTAGTAGTCATTTTCGTTGGGGTTTATAGATGTGGATCAATAAGTTAGACTTTACCTTTGTTGGTCATGATCAACTATTTGTTCTAAAACACATATGGAATTTGACTAGAAGTGTCTTTATGTGGTAAAGTTAAAGTGTGTTACAGTACAAGGGCATATATTTTTGGATCCCTCACCAAATAATGTAATTTTTCAATTAAAAAATTAGGTGGAAGTTTATCACCTTTTTTTAATGAATGAATAAGTTATTTATCCTTGTTATCATAATAATGGTGAGTAAATCAAGTATGTTGTGTTTCTACACTAGGTGTAGTTACTTCATATTAAAGTTGATAAGTCAGGTCTTCAACCTCTTTATCATACTTGAATGAGTGATGGGTTCCCCTCCTAATAAAAAGAAGAGTTATACATATCTCCACTTTAGGTATACCTTAGTATGTGTAGTTATATAAAATGTCTAAATTGGTAGTTTGAGAGTGGCTTGTGACACCCCATCTATAAGTCCTTTTCAAATGATTTTTGTGACCCTTTTAGACACTATTTTTGCTCATTTCAATTCATCTAAAACATTTTAAATGGTCATTCCACCCCTAGACAAATAGTATTCCTCATGCCAATCCTATTCCCCTAGGTCCTGAGCCTATAGGATAGGAGTACCCCATTTGGACTATAACATTGGACACCAAAGTGTCTCATTTTTGGTGGGTCTTATCCATTTGTACTTTAAACCCCACTGGTCATTTTCATTTAGTCCTTATCCTTAATTAGGTTGGCCTAACATGAATACATCTAGCCCATGACCAATTATTCCCTACAAAACCCACTCAAAGCTCATTGACAAGGGAGGTGACCAAACTTATAAAGAAAGAAAAAATACAAATAAAATCACTAAGAAAAACTTCCCTATTATTTACACATAGTCACCTAATACAACTGCAAACATACTCAAATTCTCATACCATCCCCTAGCCACCTCAGACACTATCAAATTGGCATTTGCATCTGCATCACACTATTGTAAAAAGCACATTAGGTGGGAGAACTACATATAGCTTGATCCATCTCTAAATTATTGGTATGTAACTAACATGCCCACACAAGGGGGGGTAAATTTCACATTTAATACATCTTTTACACTAGCCCCCCTCTTTCTCAAGTGACTCAAATATCATTTTATGAATCATGATGGAGGGTTAGGGTTTTGAAGATAAAATCATCTCCATAGTGAGTTACATTGATAACTATCACCTGATTTTTCATAGGCATGATTACACAAGCACATTGTAACTACCTAGAAAGTTTTAGGTCTCTGTGATTAGTTTGGATAAGAGTGGAAAGAATGAACAATAATGTTGAACACAAAAGCATTCCACTTTTTTGTGTTCCTATCCTTTCATTCAAATGAAAGCTAGATTTAGAATTATGACACCTTCATAGTCTTGCACAACCATTTTCAACATCTATATCAACCATCTTAGTCTATTTTATAGCTACGTTGTATTTCTTCTTATTTATTACAATTTTTAGAAAGGTGAAAAAGATAAATAGTTACATAAATCAAGACTATATTTATTGATATATTATATAATAATTTATTAATTTAAACCCTTAAATAAAATAGAAATAAAATTACATTATTCCCAAATAATTTTAAATCATTTGGTGAACCTGACTTACTTCATTTCCATACAAAAACCCTAAAAACCCTAGTGAAAATTCCTTGTTGATTTTTATCAATATGTTTATATATTTTTTAAATTAAATTATATTTTACATAAAATAAAAAATAGATCTTACTTATTTCAAAATAATTATTGCATACAATAACGAGTCCATACTCGGTCTTATCATGTATATGAATGATGAATTTTACTATATGTTAATGTAAAAATTCATTCTTTCCCTTTTGTGCTTACTTTTTTTATAATATGGGATGATATTAAGAAATTTATTTCTAAACATGCTAAGATGCCTTTTCTTTCAAAGAAATGTTTATTTATCTTTAATACAAGGTTTCATTCTCTCTCTCCTCTCTCTCTCTCTCTCTCTCTCTCTCTCTCTCTCTCTCTCTCTCTCTCTCTCCTCTCTCTCTCTCTCTCCTCTCTCTCTCTCTCTCTCTCTCTCTCTCTCTCTCTCCTCTCTCTCTCTCTCTCTCTCATCTCTCTCTCTCTCTCTCTCTCTCTCTCTCTCCTCTCTCTCTCTCTCTCAAAATAATTTTCAACTCTATCTTGCTAAGCATGTTATAAATGTCATGTTACAAGTCAATTTTTTTTATGCATTGCTAAAAAGTTCCATGCTATCTAATCCCTTGTTTTCTATGTTTCATGTGGAATTTTATTCATAGTAATATTACTATATAAATTATAACTCCAAATACATGAATTTTATCCCACATACATGGTTTCTATTGAGATGTATCTAACTCTTTGGCTACTTTTGAGTATATCCCTATCACTACTACACACAATAAAACACTAATAGTTATATATATTCCTCCTCCATTCAAACTTGGTTCACCTAGCTCTTATCCTACACCTACTACCAACTTTATGCCTATATTAGATCATGAAATACATGATGTCACCCATGTTTATGAATATAGATAGGTTGATTACACCCATGGCTATAGCTTTGTCACTCAGGTTAGCACCCTTTCTGATACAATTTTAGCTCCTCTAGTAGTTATAGTTCTTCCTCCAGTTGATATTTAGACATAGTCAAGGCCTCCCTTGTTAGTACAAAGAGTTCATACACTTCCATGGAGGCCTCTTTTAGATTGACCATTACATCAGTGATAATTTCAAGACTCTAAATAGTTTCTAACTACAATATTCACAAACAAAGGTAGTATCATTGAGGTTTCATGCCTCTACACTCAAAGTACATTTTCAAAGATCTTCCTACATAATCATATGGTTCCTTATGAGTGCCACAATTTCATATACTTCTCAAAGTTACATGGGGACCCCATAATCAGTTTCTACTATAGATATTATAGAGCACTTAAAACATACACAACTTTTAGAGTCACAATCTCAACCATTCCATCATGCTTCATGGTCATGCATGATCCCTCTCCTTGATACAAGACAACATGATATTGATTATCTTATGAGACTCATATATTAGTATCATTTATTCTCAATATTTCTTGTGAAATATTTCTCAACTTACTTGTACATAATTTCTTAGCTTACTTATATATAATTTCTTTTCACTTTCTTGTACATAGTTTCCCTTATGATTACCTATACATAGCTTATTTCAAAATACTAAAAAAAAAATATATTTCATAATACCAAAAAAATATAACATGTGAAAATATAAAAACATTGAAATAACTCAAAACACCAAAAAACTTTTCAACTATATGCATTATCCATGCTCTACATTTCTACTACCATGTTAGACTTATATTTTGTTATTTTATGATATTTTTTGTTGATTTATGTACATTACCATGGTTCAATTGATCTTATTTGAATGTTTTTAATGGCACATAGATCCTTGATTGCTTCACTCTACCCATTTATGTGGCATTCTACTTCTACATTTGAGACATACATCGACATATCTACCCATTG
This sequence comes from Torreya grandis, assembly GCA_037957365.1. Classification (NCBI taxonomy): domain Eukaryota; kingdom Viridiplantae; phylum Streptophyta; class Pinopsida; order Cupressales; family Taxaceae; genus Torreya; species Torreya grandis. The sequence continues at coordinate 954,975 of JARHVA010006253.1, read as the reverse complement.
GGGGCATCTTATACATGACTACACCATCCAAGTTATGTCATTCCTACATGACACACTCTACTTTATCATGTTGATTTACATTACTTACTAGCTTAAAAATATTATTGTATCAACACTCACTAATATATAGTACTTGTGTATTTCTTATCATTTACGTAATCTTTTACTACATTTTTTTCATACTTTCACTTCTTTCTTTGATCAGTTATATGTGATAGTATTTTTTAACATTTACATGCCTTCCTTTCTTAATTGAGTAGCTAGATGTGATTGTATTTTTCATTTATTATTTTTGTTACTTATGTGTGTCTAAGGGACATTTTCTAATGTCCTTTTCTTGTACTCTTGTATGTGCTTGTGGCCCTCACGCCAATCTTTCTTATTTTTAATTGTATGTGTATGTGGGTATTTTAGCATGCCTTGTATGCCTAATTTACCACTCTAAGTGAAATGTTCCCATGGCCCTTGTTTTATTATCCCCTTTGCCTCTTTTTTATGATTATTACTTCTTGTCTTGTGTTCTTGTTTACTTGCTTTATTCTCAGTTGTTTGTAGTGCCAAGATCCACATCATGCATTATCTTTACCTATTAGATGCCATGATGGACATCATGCTCCATACTTCCTTGAGAAATAACTATATTTATATATTTATTTTAGTAAACTCTATATTCTATTATATTGTTACATCTATCTAGGCATACTCTTATTGATCTAACAATCTCCAATACAAACTATGTTATATATTGAGACATCTTTTGGATTATCATTTCTATATCATGTATTTTTTAGCATAACACACTTGTAGGGATATTTATTTTTATGGAATTAATTTTATGGTCTTCATTCCTACCCTTAAAACAAGGGGAAATAAATAGGGGTTTTATCATAGAGATTAGAGGCCCTTACTAGTCAAAAATTAATTTTTAGAACAATCTTAACAATAATCAATATTTAAAACATGTAAAATAGACCATAAGAATAGTGACAAACATAGAATAGTCATAATAATAGTAAAGGACAAGAGCACCAAATTTGGATAATAACTTTGGACACCAAAGTTTCCAATTTTTGGTGCTCTTGTCTAAATAACCAAAAAATTGAGAATTTTTAGAAATAAACAAAAAGTTAAGGTTAACTATAGTTTTGGTTAGCTATACTTTAGTTCATGTTGGGTAGTTTTAGTATAGTTTTACTTAGATTATCTAAATTTATGGGGGCATCATGCATGGCATGATGGCTCTCACTTTTAGTTTTAGATTGGGTAGTTGGTATAACTTATAGATTAGAATCCATGTTATAGACACCAGTGATTGGGGGTAATGTGCATAACATATTTGCCTTATTTTCTTTCTAGTTCATTATATTACCTAGGTATTCTTAGTATTTGTATGCCTTATTACATATACAAATGGTTGGCATCATTTCATAGTGGCTTTCATATAAGCTTAGTTCTCAATTTTTGAGTGGATTTTATACAAGCCTAATCTCCACCTTTTGAAGTGGCCAAGATTGGCCTAGTTTTTAGTACACATTCAACTATCCATGCCATATTATTAGATTACATAGCATTCATGGTATTTATGATCCATCTCATATGACACACATTCATATCGACATCAATTCATAGTTCACACTTAGTGTGCAATGATAGATCTAAAAGACTAGCTAACCTTTGTATTCTTGAACCACCTACTCAAAAGGATTGGACACATAATCCAAACATCAATTAACACATGCATGATCACATAGATTCACTACATAGTGGGTGATGATGGAGCTAAAGGGCTATCCTTTATATAATTAGACCACCCTCAAGTAATTAAACAATCAACTCCATTCACGATACTACTCTTGGTATAACACATACCTAACATAACTCAAAATCACTCAACATAATAATAGGTTTTGTATTAGTTCATGTACTCAGTGAGGTGTATTTTTTCCTTTCTCTTCCACTGTCTTTGGCCTAGCCTTTATACATTCATATTTAAAACATAGCCTATCTAGTAAGAAACCTATCTACTCCATATTTTATCTTGTATATTTATGCTTCATGTTTTACTCTCTTTATGCACACTTAACATCACACATCATCATGGGATTCACCCTTGTAGGTAAGTTTAGGTACACTTTATATTTTTCCTTTATCCTAGTATTTCACTTTGCTACATCACTAGAATAAAAAGAGGAAATGTAGTCAGATAAAATGTCTAAATTGGTAGTTTGAGTGTGGCTTGTGACACCCCATCCATCGGTCTTTTTTACATGCTCTTATGACCCTTATAGACACCTTTTTACACATTACTAGTCATCTTAAACCTTCTAAACGATCATTCCACCCTAGCTAGATTGTATTCCCCATGCCAATCCTATTCTACCAAAGTCCTAAGATTGTAGGATAGGAACACCCCATTTATACTATAGCACAGGGCACCAAAGTGTCCCAATTTTAGTGGTTTTATCCCATTTTCACTTTGAGCCCCAATGGTCATTTTCATATAGTCCTTATCCTTAATTAGTTGAACCTAGTGAATACATCTAAAACATGACTAATTATTCCCTATAAAATCCCACTCAAAGCTCATTTACAAAGGAGGTGACCAAACTTACAAAGATAAAAATAATATAAACAAAAACACTAAGCCAAATTTCCCTATTTTTTACACATAATCCACCCAATACAACTACAAACATACTCAAATCCTCATACTAGTCCCTAGCCACCTCAAACACTATCAAATTGGAATTGACATTTGTACCACACTATTTCACAAAGAACATTAGGTGGGAGAACTACATATGGCTTGATACCTCTTTGGAGTATTGGTATGTAGGTAGTGTGCCCACACAAGGAGTGTGGGTTACATGTTCAATTTAAATTTCACACTAACCCCTCTCTTTATCAAGTGACTAAAATATTATTTTATCAATCATGATGGAGGGTTATGATTTGAAGATAAAATTATCTCCATAATGAGTTCCATCAACAACCAATTCTTGATTTTTCATAAGCACACTATCACTATCCAAAAAGTTTCAGGTCTCTATGATCAGTTTGGACAAGAGTGTCAAGAATGAAAAACAACACCTGACACCAAAGTGTCCACTTTTCAGTGCTCCTATCCTTTCATTTAATGAAATCCAAATTTAGGTTTACAATACCTTATTAGTCTTGCACAATAATTTTCAACATCTTTATCATCTATCTCAGTCTATTTTATAGCTAAGTTATATTTCTTCTTATTTATTGTTATTTTTATAAAGGTGAAAAAGATAAATAGTTATACAAATTAGGATTATATTTATTGTTATATTCTATACTAATTTATTAATCTAGACACTTAACTAAAATAGGAATAAAACTCCATTATTCCCAAACAAGTTAAAATAGCATGGATGATAAATGAAAAGAGTTAACTTTAAATAATTTGATCCAACTTAAAAGTTTGGTCAGTGTGGATTCGTCCAAGAAGGGGTTAACCAAAGGTAGATTGACTTGAGTTAACAAAGATGTTTGACTCAAGTTTAAATATGAGTTATATGTGGGAAACCAAAATAGGGTTGGCCCAAGTTGGATTGACTTGAGTTAACAAAGAGGTTGACTCAAGGTGAAATGAGAGGTTTGATGTGGGTAAACCAAAAGAGGGTTTCCCAAGTTGGATTGACTTTAGTTAACAAAGAGGTTGAATCAAGGTGAAATGAAAGGCTAAATCTATAAATTTGAGGAAATGTTTTTTTTTTTTGAAATGGTTTCAAATGATAATTGGGATTTCTTTAAGGAATGTTAAGCTAACCAAAAAAATTTAGTTTAAATTTTTGAGAAAGGATGAGCTGAGAACCAAAAAATAAGGATGAGTTTTGCCTTAGTATCAAGATGTCTTACACACTAAGATTTGGACTCTAAGTTTTTCACACAACTTGTTTGGACTTGGTATTCATTTGTTTAAAAGTATTTGTTATTTTAAAACATAAACATCATGTGGTATGCACAAGTAGGTTTAATACACAGAGCATAAGTACTACTTTAAACATATCAGTATATCACAAAATGGGATAAAGCTAGGAAAAATGTGTTGAACAATAATTAGGCCTTCCTTTCAAAATTTTAAGTTCATAGTCTTATGTAATGAAAATAGTTAGATGATTCACAAAATTATAATTATATATCATAGAATTAAGAGTAAAATAAATATATCCACAATAATAATTAACAAAGATAAGAATACTTGAATATTATGATTGAGCCACTTTGAGGGGGAAACCTCCACAATAATTCAATAAGAATATAATTAAAAATATGATGATAAAATATTAACCACTACCTCATATATATACTCTAATTAGACAAGGTTATTCCATAGGATAGCCATACTAAGAACATAGATAAATGTAACAAGATAATATCAAGGTGTGTAAGCCATAATTTAGCCACACATATACTAAGATGCACTATAGGTTAAGGGTGTAGCATTTCCATCCCCTTAAAAATATTTTTTCCTAAATGTTTAATCAAACCAAGATGTTATTTTAGGAATGTTTCATCCTCCCATGTTTCATCTTTAGAATGCAAGTTCTTCCATTTGATCAAATACTCCTTAATGGTTATGGTCTGTAGTTACTTAGTGCACATGTGAGGGATCTCCTCAAGCTCCATAATGACTCAAACTTCTTCATTAAATTTAGGTAACTATACATGAGCAAAAAATCTAAGTTTAATTACCTTAATTAGGAAAGATACATGGAGTATTAGATGTATGTGAGTGGATGGAGGTATATCCAGCCTGCAAGCCACACTACAAATTTTATACAAGATATGATAAGGGCAATAATACTTACATGAAATCTTATTATCATTTTTATATTGATTCATATACATTTAATTATATGGTTTTAAATTCATAAATACCAAATCACCCATGTAAAAATGTTTCTCACTATAGTTTTGATCTACTTGTTGCTTCATTCTATTTTTTGCCATTATTAAATTCTCTCACAAATTGACTAGCACCTCTTATTGATGGTGAATGTGTTCCTCAAAATCTTAAAAATTAGAATGCACTATCAAATATAAAATTATGGTGGAGAGTGATACCCATATAATGAAACAAATGGATACATATTTAAAGAAGTGTGAAAATAAGTTTTATACCACCATTCACCAAGTGGCATCCAATGAACCTATTTATCAAAAAAATAATAATGAAGATACCATTTTATACATTTTTTGACTAACTCTACTCATATATCATATTGAAGATGATAAGATGAGCTATGAGCCAACTAGGTGCCCAAAAATGCAAATATTTAATACAAAAATTACTAATAAATATGGGATCTCAATCACTTACAATGATATTTGTAGTACCATGTAATTTTGGAAATGTATTGACAAAAGTAGAAGCTATTGTATTGGCAAAAAAAATTTGTGATAAGGAACAAAAATGGGCATACCTAGTGAGTTGATCCATAAGTACCATGATAACATGTTTACCCTTAAACTATGGTAACCCCATAATGAAATCCATGGAAACCTCCTCTAAATACTAGCTATGGATGGATAAAGTCTAAAAAAGACTTAGGGTCTTCATGGTTTCATCTTTGTTTTGTTGACATACCATGCATTCCACCACATATTTCTGAACATACCCCTTGAGTACTTAACCAAAATAAATCCTTCTTGATTCTATGATATGTTTTCAAAAATATAAAGTGACATCCAGGTGGAGAGGCATAAAGTTTATGAAGAATTTTATGTTTGAAGAGAGAATGCTTACAGAATAATAATCTATCTTTATACCATAATGTGTTCCCTTCCATGTAATTTTTTCAGATTAAAAAAAAACCTAATAAATATTTTGAATAAAATCCTTGGTAGAACTATCATTCTCTCATTTAGATGTTGTTTCCTCTAGCTAATCTAACTACTATTAAGCATAGAATATACTGAGAGGGGGGGTGAATCAGTATTTCATATATCTTATAAATCTTTCCCTTAACCAAATTCCACTTAATCAAACATTCAAGATATGTAATAAAACTCAAACAATAAACATCACACAAGATAGAGATAGGCACTAGATATAACATGGAAACCCAATGTGGGAAAAACCACAAAGAATCAATCTCAAATATATTCATGAGAAAAAACCCACAAGAGCACCATACCCCTTTGCCATGTACCACCTCAGCTACAATTCATGAGCACCAACCCATAGGAGCTTTAAACCCCTTTGCTGAGCACCAACCTAGCACCTATTCATGAGCACCAACCCACAAGAGCACTAACCCCTTTGCCAAACACCAACCCAACAACAATTCATGAGCACCAACCCATAAGAGCACCAACCCCTTTACCAAGCACCAACCCAGCAATAATTCGTGAGCACCAACCCACAGGGGCACCAACCCCTTTGTGTTTACCACACACCTATCTCTCAATGTTGTTATCTTAACAAATGATAGATCAATACAACATCTTCTTCCTCTCTCTCACTTTTGCTCTTCTAAGATAGATATAACAAATACAAATCATCTCTCACAATTGCTCTTCTAAGCTAGATATTACAATATCAAATCAACCTCTCAATTCCATATTACAAATGGCTACTCAAGCCTTTATTTATAGCTTTTGAAATGACCTTTGGCCTTCCCCCTTTGTGACCTTTCAATCCTCATGGAAAATGGTGCCAATCTTGGATGACCCTTCATATCCAAGCATTTGAAAAGTCATGTGGTGACCCTTCATGACCAAAAATGTCCTTCCCACTTTTGTCCTTATCTTTCGTGACTTTTCATATTCCTTAAAGTTTCCCTTCATGAGAAATTCACCCTTTACTCTTTTGTCTTCACTTGGTGACTCTTGGTATTCCCCAAGATGACTCTTCATGGGAAAATGCATCCCATCCTTCTTTTGTATTTATCTCATGACTCTTTGACTTCTCCATCGGCCCTTATTTCATCTCATATGCAGCCAAAAATATATTCGTTAATATTAAATAAATATTAACTCATATTAACCAAGATAAACAATATTAAATGTAATGGGGCCTTTATCACCAATAATACTAAAGCTTTGACATCAATGACAATATTTCCAACAATCTCCCCCTTTATCATTGATGGCAACCTCACTCCTAAAACTACCATATCTGGTCACTTGCACATACTATCATCTAAAAACATATAGTAACTCCCCCTTACTGTAGTAACCTGTACCTATACCAATTATTCTCCCCCTTTGACATCAATGGCAAAGGGCCTACCTAGAGCTAACACTTAGCTCCCCCTCACTTGATGCTAAACATCAATGGCAACAAGTAATAGAAATTACTCCCAACTCCTCTCACCGATCTTTGAATGTATCCTTTAATCATGCCTTTAAGAAGATATCTGATAATACATACACATTTTTCCCTATCCTTTGAGCATCTGCAATCAACTCATTTGAATCTTTTCTTCTAATCTCGCAACCTTTAGCATGAAACCTTAATGTGTATCCTTGATCACAAATTTTACTAACACTCAATAGATTACGCTTAAGACCTTTTACATAGAGAACATTTTTAGTCTTAGTTCTACCATAATCCAAACTCAAAGTACCTTTTATGGCTAACTTGGTAGTGGTTTTATCTCTAAACCTCACTGTACCACCATTAATCTTCTTTAGAGAAATGAACTTACTTTTATCTCCTATCATATGCCTTAAACATCTGCTATCAATTAACCATGGCTGATCTTTACATCCCACATGCAGAGCTATTTGCACCATCATAGAATCTTCATGTCATTTCTTCTACCATGTACATGTCTGAACCTTCTTCCTGATGAATGGATCTTTGACACTCTGATTCTTCTTCTTGATGAATGGAGCTTTGAACCTCTAATCCTTCTTGACTAACTCAAACACGCTTCTACAATACCAAGCTATGTGTTCGTAGTTGTTGCACTTGTAGCATACTATGGTCTCTTCATCAAAGCTTGATAGAGGAGCAAAAGAGTTGTGTCTTCTGCTTGACTCTACTTGAATTTCCTTCTCTTTATTTCTAAAATTGTTACCTCTTTTTCTACATTCTAATTTCTTATGACCATATCCATTACAATAAAAATAATATCCATACAAATAAGACCTGTCTGTATATCTCTGACCTGATTACCTTTTGTATTTTTGTTCCTTCCAGCCTTCTCTATTTGGAATGTCCTCTGTATTCTTCACTTCTCCCCTTTTTGTGTCCTCTTCTGTAAGAGCTTCAGCATAGCTCTTTTTCTTTTCAAATCTGATCCCTATTTTATCTAAATATGCTTTTTGACTTTCCAATATCTTATTCAGCATGTTAGTGTTATCTTCAAATTTTGAATCACTGATTGCTTTCTTAATATCTTCTTTTAAAGAGGAAATTTCAATACCATACCTTTCATAATATTTTCTTTCTATTTCCAATTGTGATGTGATATCTTCTTCATTTTTCTTGGCTTCTTCAAAGTGTGCTTGTAGATCTTCAATCATTTCCTTTGACTCTTGTTCATTTTTCTCGATCTGGCACTTTAACCTTCGATTCTTCTTCTAAATAGATTCTAACTCTTCTAGGGCACAATTGAGTTCTCCTTCCATATCTACTTCAGCTTCCTCCTCTTCTTCTTCTTGATCATCTTCCTGTATAGCCATGAATAGAATCTCTTCTTCTTCCGAGTCGCTGACTCCACTATCTTCGCTTGAGCTAGGATCTTTAGAATACAGGTTCTTCTTCTCAAATCCCTTCTTAGATTTTCCTTTGAAATTCTTCTTGTATGTAGGCTTTTCTTCTTCTTCATCTTTAACTTTATCTTGGCATCTAGCTAAAAAATGTCCAATATTTCCACAATTAAAACATTTAAAAGGTAATTTTCCTTGATATTTACCTGTTCTTCTTTTTAGCCTACGAATAAAAAGTGCTTCGTTGTCATCTTCATCATCACTGGAACTATCACTTGATTCTTGAATCTTAGATTTCTCCTTCTTCGATGTCTTGAAATTTTCTTCTCTCTTTTAGGGTTTATCTTATTCTTTCCACATCTCATATGCCGTGAGAATACCATGAAGCTCATCCATCTTCAGCTTGGCTAAATTCTTCATCTCCTCAATTTCCAAAACCTTTGCATCATATCTCATTGGTAGATATATAAAAACCTTTTGCACCACCATTGACTCTTCCAATGTTTCTCCAAGACCTTGAATCTAATTTACTATTTGATCAACTTGCAAGAGATAACTTGCTATATCTTCTTCTTCTTCCATCTTCAAAATTTCAAACTGCCTTCTAAAAGTCTGCAACTTAGCTTACTGAACCTTCCCATCACCTTTGTAAATATTCTCAAGTTTTACCCAAGTTTCATGACCAGATTTATATTGCATAACTTTAACAAATTTAGATTCACATAAACCACATAAAATAGCATTTAAATCTTTAGCATTACATTCACTTGCCTTCTTTTCTACTAGAGTAATTGTAGATGCCTGTGGCTCTTCATATTCCTCCACCACTGATTTCCATATGTCAAATCCAAGGGCCATCAAATAAACCTTCATTCTCATGCTCCAAAAAGCATAATTCATCCCATCAAACAAAAGTGCCTTATTTGTAGAAAATCCTTCCTATGACCCAGCCATCGTGCTTTCCCAATCTACCTTCAAGCTGTAAAACTTTTCAAAAAGGAACCTACTCTGATACCAATTTTTAAGCATAGAATATACTGAGAGGGGGGGTGAATCACTATATCATATATCTTATAAATCTTTCCCTTAACCAGATTCCACTTAATCAAACATTCAAGATATGAAATAAAACTCAAACAATAAACATCACACAAGATAGAGACACCAAATATAACATGGAAACCCAATGTGGGAAAAACCATAGAGAATCAATTTCAAATATATTCATGAGAATAAACCCATAGGAGCACCATACCCCTTTGCCAATTACCACCTCAGCAATAATTCATGAGCACCAACCCATAGGAGCTTCAAACCCCTTTGTCAAGCACCAACCCACAGGAGCATTAACCCCTTTGCCAAGCACTAACCTAGCAACAATTCATGAGCACCTACCCATAGGAGCACCAACCCCTTTACCAAGCACCGACTCAGCAATAATTCATGAGCACCAGCCCCTTTGTGTATACCACACACCTATCTCCCAATGTCACTATCTCAACAAATGATAGATCAATACAACATCTTCTTCCTCTCTCTCACTTTTTCTCTTCTAAGCTAGATATAACAAATACAAGTCATCTCTCACAATTGCTCTTCTAAGCTAGATATTACAATATCAAATCAACTTCTCACTTCCATATTACAAATGGCTACTCAAGCCTTTATTTATAGCTTTTCAAATGACCTTTGGCCTTCCCCCTTTGTGACCTTTCAATCCTCATGGAAAATGGTGCCAATCTTGGATGACCCTTCATATCCAAGCATTTGAAAAGTCATGTGGTGACCCTTCATGACCAAAAACATCCTTCCCACTTTTGTCCTTATCTTTGGTGACTTTTCGTATTCCTTAAAGTGTCCCTTCATGATAAATTTGCCCTTTACTCTTTTGTCTTCACTTGGTGACTCTTGGTATTCCCCAAGATGACTCTTCATGGGAAAATGCGTCCCATCCTTCTTTTGTCTTTATCCCGTGACTCTTCGACTTCTCCATGGGCCCTTATTTTGTCTCATATGCAACCAAAAATATATTCATTAATATTAAATAAATATTAACTCATATTAGCCAAGATAAAAAATATTAAATAAAATGGGGCCTTTATCACCAATAATACTAAACCTTTAACATCAATGACAATATTTCCAACACCTACCACTTTGTCAGGTTGCATAACAAAGCCTCAATTTATTCATCTCTTTGGGGGAGGGAATATACCACCACATTATCTTTTCCTTTCCTATACACTATTTCAAAATTATATCCTATCATTCTAGTTTCCCATTTCTATTTTTATTTAGATGATAATCATTGTTACCAAAAATATCTGAGGCTATCATGATCAATATTTCCCTAAAAGTGACAACCCATCATATAAGGTCCCCATTATTTCATAGCATGTATAATAGCCAACATTTATTTCTCATATATTGTTTTGAACATATATTTTCCCTTTAGTTGATGAATTTAAAAATATAGTGTTCTACCTTCTTGCATGAGTACATCCCCCATGCCATATCTAGATGCATTACACTCCACAACAAAAGTTTTTCAAAAATCAAGAGTAGTCAAAACTAAAGTTGTGTGCACATATCCATTTTCAATTATTCAAATGCATTGGTAGATGAATATGTCCATTAGAAGGAGTATTTATTCAAAAAAGAGATGAGTGGGGCTATAATGATATGATAATTTATTACAAACCTATGATAGCAACCACTTAGCCCCAAAAATACTCAAAGGTTCTTAAAGGTCTTGAGAACCTACCACTCTGTCATTGCTTATATTTTTTTAGGATCAAATTTAACTCCTTCATGTGAGATAATATGACCCAAATACTGCACCTCTTAGAAAAAATTCACATTTTGAAGGTTTGGCATAAAGTTGATATTGTTCCAAAAATGAAAGTACCTATTTACATTATTTAAATGGTATTCCTAATTTTTTTTATAGATGAGGATATCATCAAAAAATACTAATACAAAATTTCACAAAAATGGCCTAAAAATAGTATTCATCAAACTCTGAAATGTAGATAGTGCATTTATGAAGCCAAAAGGCATGACCATAAATTCATAAGAGCCTTCATGAATTTTGAAAGTTATTTTAGGTATATCCACATCATGGATGCAAATATGTTGATACTTACATTGAAGGTATAACTTGGTAAAATAAATATAACCATGCAACTAATCTATCAAATCATTAATTATTAGAATAAGGAAGTTATCTTTGATGGTGTAATTTTTTATTTATATATAGTATAGTAACATCCTCTAATTTTCATCCTTATTACGAATCATGACCAGTGTGGAGGAATATTCACTTTGACTTTGTTGGGTGATTCCTATCTCCAAAATACCCTATACCATATTTTAAATTTAACTCTTCTAAGCATAAGGATAATTGTAGGGTATGATGTTGGGTGGTTTACTTTCTAGAATGATCCTAATGGAATGATCATGTGCATGACTTAGAGAAATTCCTTTTGTCATGTCACCAAAAATAACATAATGGTCATTTGGCACCCTTTAAATATTAGGATGTATAGACTCCTTAGTTATTTGAACCTTTATATAACATAAGCATGCCATAAATCCTTTTAAACCTTTTCTAATGACTTCATAATTCAATGGGTACTAACCAATTATGGATAATTAGCCTATAATCCACATAGTTTAAAGGTCTTACCTTTTGAATGAAACTTCATGAATATCTCTTGGAAATTCCTCTCAATAGTGCCCAAAGTGGTGAGCCACTACACTCCCAAACTAATATCATCTCCTCCCATGGGAATAGAAAACATAGGGGAATATAGAAATTAGTCTCCCATAGTAAGATTAATAGGTGAATGTACCACTATATACAACCATGACCTAAAATTTTAGAGCTAGGTAAATGAAATAGTTAAAACAAGTATCCAACTTACTATTGATGAAGTTTTATGTATTTCCAAAGTTAATTAACACAATCACCTTATATTTAGTTAATAAACACACGACCTTAAGAGTTTGAGCAATATTAATTCCTAAAATTACATTAAAGAAATTAGTAGGTTGAAAATATTTAGATTCATCCTCAAGTTATTCCAAACCTACCCTTGAATCCTCATCATATTCTTCCTCCTTATTAGTACGTTCAATCTAAAACAACTTATTTTTATCCCATCAATGTTCTTTACTCTATTTACTATCACATCTAAGAAATAAACCTTTTTCATTATTTTATCCAACTTTATGAAGTGTCAATCTCATAGGCTATGGAAATGACGGTGTTGGGAAGGTGCATTCACACACATTAATGAAAGGTCTTAATTTGATCAACTCTTTTTCCTCATTTAGATGTGACCTTGGTATTGATTCAGATACATTATTAGGATGAAACATGAAAAACTCCAATTGGATGATATCTTTGAGGCCAACCAAAAATAGGATAGTCAAATTTTCCTCTGTGATGTCTACCACATGCAAGGAGATATTCTAAAATTGATGAATGTAATACTTTATCGTCCCAATTTTGCATGACTTGGATAGTTAGTTGAAGTAGTGATGAAGGGGAATCCTATAAGGATGAAATTTTTGTTTCATTTTTTTCTTAATTTGGTCTATTAGTTATCTTATAGCTTTTAGAGGTCCTAGGAAGTCCATATGTGAAGTCTAGATGGTCCTAAGGTACATATAATTTGAATGATTGGTTTTCCTACCAAAAGTAATATTTGAATCTTTGAATATTATTAAAATATTCTAAGTATTTCATATGAATTTTTGAAGGTGGTAAGATTTTTTAATATATTTTAAGTTTTTTGACAATGCAATATGTTAATAAAATGGTTGAGTCCAATGTCATGGTTCTAGATATGACATATAGTGTAAACAAAGAAAATGCAATGTAACTAATAAACCTCTACATCAAAAAAGGAATAAAGAATCAAATATATATCCTTTTTAGGAGTGTAGGAGTTAGTTTTAAATTATATATTGAATTTCCATTTGAGTTAGATGGATACAAGGATGGAAAAACTTTACATGAAGCAAGTTTGGTGTGTTTTGTAATCTCTACTAGTTGAATAAATGAAGACAGACCCTTTGATGACGACTGTAAGAGTTTATTAATGAAAGAGTGAAATAAAATAGTTTAAAAGTGTATTATAATGTTAATTCATATTTTTTATGGATAAAATTTCAAGAGATATAGGAATTAAGAACCCTTGTTAGCATATTTCTCATATTGTCCCTTGTGTTGATAAAGCTTGTATTAGAAACTAAATGTGTTTTGTTAATAATGAATAAATGTGTTAATTTCATTATCATGTGTATTTAATATAATGGAAATTCTTTTTTTATATTTATTATTACAATTTTCAAGGAATAGTGTTCAAATCATTTGGTACTTAGACATTTTTATGAATAGACCCTTGTTTGGAGTCATTTTATGTGTGTGTAGACTATGTTATATTGTTGAGAGGTGAAATATATTGAACTTCTATTACCAAACGTGAATAAAAAATAAGGTTATTTTTTAGTGTATTAATTTTAATAAGGAATATAAATAAACTCCAAGGATCATAAAAATTTGATAAACAAGTTATGTGGTTTCTAAAACCCTATTTTGTTCACACAAACTGTGTGCTTGTTTTTAAAAGGAATTGATATATCCATCATATTAAAAGAGTTTTTATAGGTTGAGGTAATAATATTGAATGTTTTTAAGTTTCCTTTATTATTTGTATTTCTTGGTATGTGTTTTGATTTCATCTAGTCAAAAATCTAAACCTATAGACAATCATTTGTTTAGTACAATCAGGGGTATATTTAGTTGAAAACATATGATAGTGGATTGGAACATTGAATAAAATGATTTGAAGACTTGATAAAGTGTAATAAATACCCTATAAACCTATAAAATGTCTTTTAAACTCTTTTAAATGTTTATAGTGGATTTTTATTTCCCCTCAGCTAAGACAGTAAAAAAACCCTAAACTAGGGTTTGAAGGATATAAACCATTCTAACCATGAAAAATCAATGAAACCTAGTGTAAATTTGGATATTTAAGTGTTATAATATATTTTTTGGTTTATAGGGTCAATTAGTACAAATAATGATGATGGAAAAAGGCAGTATTAGAGAAAGGCCATTAAAAGATTGGATTTGGTCAAAGTAATAAAGGAAGCAGTAAAGGTAAGTTGTTTTGAGATAGTTCATGTAAAAAAACCTGAGTCCATGAAGATGAACATGGAATAGGATAAAAAATAATTCAAGGTGACAATAATTAGTGATAAAATATAAGAAGACATAACACTAATTAGAGTTCTCAAGAGAGAAGATAGTAGAATAGTGATAGAGATTGTAGCTAAGATGGATGAGCAGTGGTTTGGGATTGATACCAAGCAACCTAAGAGGTTGGAGATTGAATTGTCCAAGGAGGAATCCCAAGAGAGATCCATTAATCCTCCAAATTTTATTTATAATGAGTTTATTTATGATCTAAATTTAGGTAACAAGTAAGTGGCCATAGAAGAAAAGGTTGAAAAACTCAAGTGTTATAAAGAGAGTCTTTAACAATAAGAGAATGCCAAAGAGTTGGGTAATATGTTACAAGCCCATGAAGAACAAGTAGGTGATTTCAAAAATAACCATGTACGAATGATAAATCAAGGAGATGGGATAGTGAAAATAAGTATGCATCCCTTGCATATGCATGAGATAGAGAGAAGCTATAATGGAGGTATACAACAATAAATCAAGAGTTTCCATAAGCATGTGGCATGCAAGGGCCAAGAACATGTTGTATGTGATGTGAAGTGGATAAAACAAGAATCATAGATGAAGAAATAATATTCCATACTTGAAATATTGGTTTATGATCAAGATGAGGAAAATATGAATCAATTTAGAAAGGAAGAGTGGTATACACCTGCAATGTAAGAAGAAGATAACAGTTTATATGTTTTCTTTAATAATGTTATTTTGTGTGCAGGTATACCATTCAATAAATTGAACAAAATAAGACCTAATTTTGGGGCCCAAGAATATGTTCATCTCTATGATAATCAAGTAGAAATTTATACCTTATATAATGAGGTTTATTGTAGTTAGATAGGAGCATACACCAAGTGAATCAACAAGAACCTATGGAAAATATTTTTCCAACTTGGTAGTATGATGTAAAGAAATCCTATAAGGACCACAATTTTGTTTCAATTTTATCTTATTTTTGTCTAATATGTTTATTATAGTTTTTATAAGTCCTAGGAAGTCCATATGTGACGTCTATATGGTCTTAAGGTGCATAGAATTTGAATTATTAGTTTTCCCACCAAAATTAATATTTGAATCTTGTTAAGCCTCTTCTAAGGATTTTATATGCATTTGTGAAGGTGGAAAGATGTTTTAAGCTATTAAAATGGTTTTTTAAATGTAATAGGCTCATAAAATGTTCATTATTCCAATGTCATGGTTCTGGATATGCCATATAGTGTAAATCAAGAAAATGCAATGTAACCAAGAAACCTCTACCTGAGAAAAAGAATCAAGAATCAGTTATGTATCCTTTTTAGGAGTGTAGGATTTATTTTTGGATTTTATATTGAATTTAAATTTGATTTATATGGATATAAATATGTCAAAACTTTTCATGAAGTGATTTTGGTGTGTTTTGTAATCTTTGCTAGTTGAATAAATGAAGATAGACCCTATTTTTAGGTCTTTGATGCTAACTATAAGAGATTATCAATGAAAGAGTGAAATAATTTTTTTTTTAAATTTTATTGGAAGGTTAAATAATTCTTTTTTTTATAGAAAACTTAAATAGATAAAGGAATAACCTCGGTTATCAAATTTCTCATACTAGCCCCTATTGTGCTGATATAACTTGTATTAACAACTGAATGTGTTTTGTTGATAATGAATGAGTGTGTTAATTGAATTATAATTTGTATGTAAGATAATGGATATTATTATTTTATATTTATAATTAAAATTTTCAAGGAATAGTATTCAAATCATTTAGTACTTATATATTTTCATAAACAGACTCCTATTTGGTGTCATTCTATGTGTGTGCAGACTGTGTTGTATTGTCAAGAGGTGAAAGATATTAAGCTTGTATTACAAAAAATGATCAAATAATAAGGTAATTTTTTATTTTATTAATTTAAGTAAGGAATAAAAATAAACTCCATGGATCATATAATATTGATAAATAAGTTCTATGGTTTCTTGAACCATGTTTTATTCATGTAGACTGTGTGTTTGTTTTATTAAGGAATTGATCTATCCATCATTTTAAAAGTTTTTTGGAAGGTTTAGGTAAGAATATTTAATGTTTTGAAGGTTAATTTATGATTTTTATTTCTTGGAATGTTTTTTTATTTTATCTAGTTAGAATCAAAACTTGTAGACAATCATTTGTTTAGTACAGTTATGTGTATCTTGAGTTGAAAACATATGACAATAGATTGGAACGTTGAATCCAATGATTTTAATAATTTATCAAGGGTAAGATAGACCCTAGGAACCTATCAAAAATATTTTAAACTCCTATAAATAATCATAGTGTATTTTTCTTTCCTCTCAGTTGAGACAAAGTGAAAATAACTCTAAACGAGGGTTTGAAGGATATAGACCATTCTAACTATCAAAAAATAATGAAACTTGGTGTAAAGTTGGGTTGTGAAGTGTTCTAATATATTTTTTGGTTTTGGGTGTAATTGAGTATGTGTCCATACTTTTAGATATATATTTTTATAAATAGGAGCTTAAAAAGACCTATGAGACCTAATGAAAGGTAATAATGAGCTAAACAAGCCAATAAAAATAGCTTAAGGAAAGAGTTTAGTTTGTAAACTTTTTAAATAGATAGATAATGAAAAAGTGTATTTAAAACATTACTTAGTTTATCAAGGTACTATTTTTAGTTAAATTTTCACCCCTTGAGGAGATGACAAGTCTCTCATCATTCAAGTGGCATAATGGAACTACCTTATGGCTATGGGTGACCCAAATTTGAGGTGGATCTCTAGATTAGGACTAGCTCTCTTGATGTACCACTATAGATCAAACCTACTGCTAATTTTTGGGTGGTGAAAAGGAAGAAGGATAATTGAAAAAAATGTAATCTATGGGAGGTGATACATAAAATAGATGGTCTACTCACACCACTTACAATGCACTTGAAACCAAAGAGAATCCCACACATACACTTCATTCAATTAAACACTCCTCTTCTACATCAATGTTTAAAACATGGGGTCTTGAAAAGATCTTAGGCTAGGAGGAATTAGAAAATAGGTATTCTATAAAAACTAATGAATGAGCTACTCATTATACCTACAATCCACATTAGACACTTGTTGATGACCTGTAAAAGAGAGATTTCAATCCACACAAGGAACTAGGAAGAGTAACATGTGAAGGTAAGCAAAATATACTTTCACAAGACTAATAACCATAATATGCACTTAGTGAAATATTGAATAAGGTAAAACAACATTATTTATTATTTTAAGGAAAAAATTGGTAGGGCTTCACCATACCCAAGTGGAGAGATGAAATACAATGCCAAAAAGGCCAATATTTATAGAAATTATGAGAGGAGAGAGATAAAGGGAAGCTCAAGAGTCACTAAGACACTTTTCAAGCAAGGATAATTAGTTAAAAAATCAATGAAATCTATCATTAGATAGGTTTTACAAATAAAGTACAAATGTCTCCCAAGTCATCTAACTCCTCCATATGTGGTGTAGATTATCCCTTGCTTGCATAAAAAAACTACCCTCATGATTTGCCTTCACAAAACTACCTCATCATTGATTAGGGTCAGGTACAATTATTGATATAAGGGGTAGGGGTTACTAAAAATCCTCCACATATATTTTATTAGTCCATAATCATTCATACTATTCTAACCATGAGAAATCATCTCAAATAGTTACAAAATGACTCCTCATGAACCTCTCACACTTGTCACCTAAAACCTTTCTAATTCTACAATATGGTCCATGCATAAGGAGGGATGACACATGTCAAGAGTTTCCATGTCATCAAGTTCATGACTCGGGCCTTAAAAGGATTCCTAATTGAATTTTCACCATTTTCACTAAGTGTTCACTACTTGTTCACTATGATTGGCAAAAATTAAGGAGATGGCAGACACACATAGGAGTTTAGATACCTTAATATATGAACATGAGGAATTAGAACAAGTCATAATATTCCTCATAAAGTTTTTTACATCCCTTGAAGCTTTTCCATCCTTGAAAAACACACAAATCTATAAAAATAAGCCATGTTGTACCTCTTTTGTACAATTAGGGTACAACTCAATTACATGGGTAAAATCCTTGGAGAGTCATATACATCTTCAAATCACTTCTCTAGCCTTTTCTCTCCATATGGATTCTTCAATTACCATCTTTCCCCAATCAAGTATTTAATGAGGGTTTTGGAGTGGTTTCATGTCTTAGTATTTGTTCATGAAAATTTGACATACAACCCCTTTCCAAATATTTTTGAGAGGATCCTAAGAACCCAATATAACATATCTAATCACATTAACTTTCCATGCAAAGTGTCATGAGAGATATAAGCATCTTAAGTTGCCATTCATGTCCTTCTCCATGCCTTCTATGAGGTCTAAGTGAACTTCAAGCCAAAATGGCTTTTTGGAGACATGCCCTACAAAATGAAGGTTTAAAAACTTCCAAACACATACAAAAGGTAATTTTCAATCATCATAATATCTCATTAAGATCTATAAATGAAAAGAACCCCCCTTTTAAAATAAGCCTATACCTTATTCAGTGTGTCTGCCTACAACTTGGTGGTTAAAACCTCCTTGATGACCTTTCACACCTATGAGATATATCAAACACATAATATTTAGCTCCATGAAGATGATCCAAACAATTATAATTCTTCACTAAGGTTATAACTAAAAGTGGTCTCTCATTTGAGTATAGGCTTACACCTTGCCTACCTACCCTGCCTGCAACTCCTATTGCTTGGATCACCCTGTTTGTCTTCAGGTATTATAGATTGGTTTAACATGTTTTCACATATTATTTTAAACTTATAAAACATTTTTTACAAGTTATCAGGCCCTTTGGTTCATGTTTTGATCTCCTTTTCCAAGTTTATAGGGTTTGTGTAAGGGGAAAAGTGCCTCATATCTAAGACAAATTAGGGGGAACTTACCTTATTTTACTCACAAAAAAAATTATTAGAGGAGATTATTATCCCCACCAAGATGACTTATAAAACTTTTGATATCCTCACTCCAAGTATATGACCTATAACCTCTTCAATCTCTCATACCAACTTTACTTAGGCACACTATTTGTAGGGTTTTGAAACATTGATTATGTTTTGTATTTTTAGCTTTAATATATACATGATTTAATTATATGATAGTTATAAAAGGATATTATATTTGTGATAAGGTGTTTTTGTTTGTTTTCCACCCCAAATTTATGCTTCCCTTATCCATTTTCCTAGTCAAGACTAAACATGTCTTAACCCTGACTATGACAAACAATTTTTTTCCTTACCTGTAGGTTTCCTTTAGTGTTAGGTTTAGTTATGATGTATATATGTATACTCATGAACCATAATAAATAATAAAAAATAGTAATAACATTTTAAAATTCTTAACCCCTCCTTCACACTTGGGTTCACCCAACTGGGTTTTCTTTACTCATTGTTGTCTCAATCCATTCCTTGCTAAATGTAGGTGTTCATTGACTCTCTACACTTCATCATGATGCCAATCAATATTTTGAAACGTCCTTGATTTTAAAAAATGTATTTATTATCTTTAATTCACACATATTCTCCATTTTGGCTTAAAATATAACTTTCACTCTTGATTGGGACCCTTTTCAACTATCCTACCTATAGGTGGGTGTTATATAGCCTATACTAGCTCTCCTTGACTTTGTCATGGAAAATGAGGGTCTTATTTGATGGCTTCCATGTTAATTTTATAACATTTATATCTAATATAATTGATATCTCAATGATTTAGTACCGAAACATGTCATTTTCAAGACATCAAAAATGGGTCTTGGTTGTAGGTGTATCTCAAACCTATTGTACAAATAGGGTATAAGTAGAGGAAGTCAAAAATAGTGCTATATCCTTTATAGAGGGTCATTAAAAAATGAAAAAATCATTGGATACATTATTAATTATATCTATGTATTGGTAGGGTCTCATTTAAATTCTAGTGGAGAGGGAGACACTCTTAGGTTTAGGCCTGTAGACATCATTGGAATAATTAAATGTGTTTATGAGAATATTTGAAGCCCTCAAACATCATCTTCCACTACTCATCTTTCCCTCAAACCTTGCATATCTATTTCTCATATTAGATACTAAAACATTCACTCAATTGTGTACTTCAATACCCTATCAAATATGGTATATGTCATTTAAAAAAAGCTCCATGCCCTCTATTTAGTGTTTTCTAGGTAGACAAGCTTAAAATCATAGTCAACACTCTTTGATGATGACCTTCAACTTTTCTTGGAAATCAATCACTTTATGAGGTATATCATACATTTACCCCATCCTATGATCTCAATTTGGATTCATATTATGATTTATAACTCCAAAATTACCATTTAACCTCTATAAAGACCACCTGAAGATATGCATATGACTGTGTGCAAACATTGAGGATGAAATTGAGCAAGAAAAGTTTGTTAAAAGCCTCATAATACCCCAAACAGATTTTTTAATCCTTATATGGAGGACCTTCACCAAGATCACTTTTAAATCAACTTCAAACACCCTCCTCCATTTGTAAATCACCTACCTATAGGTGAAAAGAGCAAACAGAGAAAGTAAATATGGACAATGTGTAAAATTAGGCCTCATGGGTAGACCTATCTCTTTTATAAATCCTTAAATGGATAATTTCCATCATGGAAATCTTGAAATCATTTTCTAAGACTCATACTCAATGTGATATTTCCCTCATACTGATGTTTGCAATGTATTTTCCTAGATACCTAACTAAGACAAGTCTAGAAGAGATTCCTTGAGTTCTTAAAGCCTCCAAAACCAAAAAATAATGAAAAAACTATGTAGAGGTGTTATAAAACCTTAAGAAACACCTAAAAAAATTAAAACCATTAGACCAAAGCAAAATATTTTGAAATGGACTCAAAAAGGGACCCCTCATGGATGTGAGTGCATTAAAAGTTGCCCGGCCTCTAAGTAATGGTTCAGAAAGGAGGAAATATGAAACTAAAAATTATTGTCATGAATATTAATTAGACTCATACCTCTTTCAACCCCCAAGATCACTCCTCCCAACTCCACCTTTATGACTTGTACCAAGCATGTAAAGTTGACCCTTCTTGGCTTGTTTAGGCAAGAAATAAGAAAATGAAGCAAAATTTGATTTATCTGATTCAAAAAATTCACACCAAGGGTTGTAAATGTCTTATGGATATGAAGAGGCACATTCCCACATTTTAAGCTAAAAGTGGACTTTCTAAACCTGTACAAATGCCAATAAGGACCTATTTTCAAGGAGAAATTACCTCTTTGTACATGAAAATTCTTCCTAAAATAAATATAACTTCCTCATGACATTCTCTACCCTCTTCCAAATTTAAATATTCCTTGGTGACAAATTTTACTTAATGACAAACTATATAAGTCATTAAAAGAGCTAATAATGTGACCAAAAGGCCTTTCTTGCATATGAAACATGGTAAAGTACAAATTTATGAAATATGAATAATTTAAAACATATAAATGATGACATTAGGAAATTTATCAAATAATTTTAACCTTTGATCATGTTTGACTAGGGTTGACCATGATTGACTTTGGTTGACTAGACTAGTATAAGGAAGATAGGCTTAAACCAAGGCTACATCAGGGATGGGTGAGGTGTTTAGACACACATGAGACCATATTATACATATGGGAACTTTTGAAAAGTTTAAATATGTAGGGGTTAACCCAATTTTATTAAAATTTAAATTTGGTCAACACTTTTGGTAATTCCTAGGGGTAACTTGTTTGCCTATGTTAATGACTAGTAGCCTTATCCCATCCATTGGGCAAAGGGATTCAAATACAAATTGAAACAATAGGATCAAACCTTTAACTAAATAAAAATATAATTTATTGACCTTAAAACACACAAAGGAAAGACAATACATAATAATACCAAATCAAACACACAAAACAATGGCACACTTGTGCTACTAAACACTTAGGGAAAATAAGACACAGTAGAAAGGATACTAATTATGTACCTTTAACTTAAACATACCTACCTTCCAAGATAAAAAGGTAAGTAGCTTTAATATCCCTCCTCATGAGATTAATGAGGGTTCCAAGCATGTTCCTTCTTGGATGGAGTATTAGATAACTCATGCTTCCTTTTTTCTCCTTGTCTTGGCATGTCCTTTGATAGAGTCATCTCAAACAAGCCTCTAAGGTATATGAATTTTTTTTAACCTTGGAAACATGATTCATACTACTATCCCTTTATCTCATCATGGAAAATTTACATCTCTATGCGTGGGACAACTTGTTAAAAGTTTACATCTTTTTAAAAGGTCTCATTGTCCTCATTTGATATAGTCTCTTCAAAGATTTCAAGAAATGTTGTATCATGGCATCCTAGGAGTACTTATTTATCAAAATATTCCTTCATGTTTTTAGGAGTATCTTCACGTGAGTTTCTAGAATCAAACTTCAAACCTTATTCAAAAGATTCATAGTCACCATGGATTATTCCAATGGTTTAGAGCCTCTTGATGATGATACCTCTCAACATATACTTTATCCTTAAAAACTTGGGTTTGTGTTCTTAGAAATATTTTCTCCTCATTATCTTCATATTATTTAAACATTTTCATATATGTGTGCCACATGTGTTCTTCTTGAAACACATCATCTTGCTTACCATGTCTTGTAGTTAACTCTAAAGGACTTGTAGGCCACT
Source organism: Torreya grandis (assembly GCA_037957365.1). Taxonomy (NCBI): domain Eukaryota; kingdom Viridiplantae; phylum Streptophyta; class Pinopsida; order Cupressales; family Taxaceae; genus Torreya; species Torreya grandis. Next base: position 931,318 of record JARHVA010006253.1, on the reverse strand, counting down.
TGAAACATTTAACTTCATTGAAAAAATCTTGAAATATCTACCACAAGTCATCATATTATCTTTGATTAGCATCATGAAGGTGAAAAACAAGATAAACTTCTTCCTCTTCTTTTTTGAAACCAAAAGAAATTCTTCCAAGGCATCTTCTTCAACATAGGGAATGTCATCTTAATTACCATTACAATATAAAGTTTCTTAACAAGGAGTTAGCTCTTCCCCATCATTAATCCAATTTTAAATATCCATATCCTTTTCCCTCTGAGTGATTCCAATACTAGTCATCTCAAAACTAGGAAGTTTAGCCCAAGAATGCTCCCAAGGAGCAATGTAATCCCCACTATTAGAAGGAAAGAATGGATCAGTTAGAGGAGGTGAAAAGATGGTTTCAATGGCTTCTTTAGGATGGGTTGGATGGAGTTGAGTATTCTAAATATTCTCTTCACTTTCAAATTCTCCACTTAAACATGCCTTGTTCTTCTTTCCATAAGCTTCCATTACTTCTTTCCATCTTGGGAAGGTAGGCTTAGAGAATTATCCATGGGGCTGAGATGAAAATGGAGGAATAAATGATAGGCTTAATAAATTTGGTATTTATTTGGGCTTGGTATCTTATTTCTAACTTGGAAATTATAAGCTTAATAAACATGGGGTTTTCTTGGGCTTGGTATCTTGTTTCCAACTTGGAAATCTAGGCTTAGGAAGCTCTCCATTTTTTTATACCATGTTGGATTGCCTTAAAATTTGGTTTGTCAATTAAATATCTTTGTCAAGATGGGACTTAAAACTCAACATTACTTGCTCAAAATATTCTCTAAATAAATCAACCTTCTTAGTAGTGGTGTCCTTCTTTTGGTTGCTCTCTTAGATGGACCTCTAAGAAGGGAAACTTTGGGGAATGCATGAAGGAATTGGGGAATTTTGAAACATGATTTGGTTATCATTTTGAGTGGGAAGAGTTGACACACTTTAAGGTTGATGTGGGATGTATTGGAGTTACCAATATTGAGCTAGTTCATGAGCTCTCAACCTCTCATCTAGGTGGAAAATTATACCACTAACATAAAGTATCTCATTATTAAGACCTTTCTAATTATCTCTCTCTATAGGCATCCATTATTTCCTGAATTTATCCAAATCATCCCTCAAACTCTTAATACAATCACTAGGGATGACTTGACCACAACCATTTCTAGTATCAAGGTCTAATATATAGTCTTTGTAACCAATGAGAATCTTCTTGAAACTTGCAATGGATTGACTTGGAGAGGAACTAGGTAAACTAGGTGAATCACAGGATTGATATGGATGATCATAGGAAACATATGATTGATATGGGTCATGACAAGATTGGCTAAGAACTTGTTCATATTGAGAGGGAATGAGCAAAGATGGATATCTCTCCCCAACTTATGTTAAGGAAAATTAAACACAAAAAATATCCATGAATCACTCATGAGAAGAGTATAGAATATGAAAAAAACTTCAATTAGAGTACCTAGACCACTTAACTAGTATATTTATTCTCAGAGTTTCCATTGGTGCTTATTTAAATTACTTCCAAAGGTTTATATCTTGAAGAGAACACTAAAACTCCTCAAATTATTGGAACTAGTGTCCCATTAGGCATGATTAAAACTATTGTAACTTGAACTTTCACCCCTTGAGGATATGAAAAGTGGCTCCTCATTCAAGTGTCACAATAGAACCACCTTAGGGTTGTGGGTGACCCAAATTTGAAATGGATCTCTAGATTAAGGCTAGCTCCTTCGATGTACCACTATAGATTAAACATACTACTAAATTTTAGGGGGTGAAAATGGAGGAGGATAACTAAAAAAAATGTAATATATGGGAGGTGATACACCAAATATATGTTCTACTCACACCACTTAAAATTCACTTGAAACTAAATAGAATACCACAAATATACTTCATGCAATTAAACACTCCACTTTTACATCAATGTTTCAAGCATGGGGTCTTGAGGAGAGCTTAAGATAGGACTTAAATAATAGATCTTATAGAAACACTAATGAATTAACTACTTACTATACCTAAAATCCACATTAGACACTTCTTGTTGACCTACAAAAGAGAGATTTCAATCCACACAATGCACTAGGAAGAGTAACATGTGAAGGTAAGAAAAATACACTTGCACAGGAATAACAACAAGAATATGCACTTATTGAAATATTCAATAAGGTAAAACAACATTATATATTATTTCAAGGCAAAAATTTGGTAGGGCTTCACCATACCCAGGTGGAGAGATGAAATATAATGCCAAAAAGGCCAATATTTATAGAAATTGTGAGAGGAGAGAGAGAAATGGAAGCTCAAGAGTCACTAAGACACTTTTCAAGCAAGGATAATGAGTTACAAAATTAATTTAATCTATCATGAGACATTTCATGCAAGGAAAGCAAGGACAAATGTCTCCTAGGTCATCTAACTCCTCCATATGTGGCATAGATTCTCCCTTGCTTGTATAAGAAACTACCCTCATGATTTTCCTTCACAAAATTGACTCATCACTGAATAGGGTCAGGTCTAATGATTTATCTAAGGGTGAAGGGTTATTAACAAGCCTCCACATGAATTATATTATTCCCTAATCATTCATATTCTTTTGGCCATGAGAAATCATTTCAAACAATTAAAAAATGAATTCTTCTCATTCACCTCTCACACTTGGCACCAAAAACCTTTCAAATTATATAATATGATCCATGCATAAGGAGGGATGACACATTTCAAGATTTTCCATGCCATTAGGTTCATGAATCAATCCTTAAAAGGCTTCCCAATTGGAGTTTCACCATTTTCACTAAGTGTTCACTATTTATTCATTATGACTAGCTAAAATGAAAGAGATAACATACACACGTAGGAGTTATATACCTCAATGTGTTAACATTAAGACTTATAAAAAATCATAATCTTCCTCCTAAAGGTGGTTGTATCTATTGAAGCTTCTTCATCCCTACAAAACACACAAATCTATCAAACTAATCCCTATTGTACCTCTTTCATCCAAGTAGGTACAACTCAATTGAATGGGTCAATTCCTTGGAGAGTCCTCTATATCTTCAAATCAATTCTCTAGCCTTTACTCTCCATATAGATGCTTCAATTTCCTTCTTTCCCAAATCGAGTCCTTAATGAGGGTTTTTGAGGGTTTTGGAGTGGTTACAGGTCTTAACCTTTGTTCATGAAATTTTGACATCTAACCATTTTAAAAGAATTTATGAGAGCATCTTAGGAACCATATATAACATATCTAATCACCTCAGATTTCAATGTAAAGTGTCATGAGAGATACAAGCATCTTAATTTGCCATTCATGTCCTTTTCCATGCATTCTATGAGGTCTGAGTGCACTTCAAGCCAAAAATGGATTCTTAGAGACCTATCATACATACTTAATGATTAAAAAATTCTAAACACATCCCAAAAACATGTTACAATAATCATAATAGCTCATTAAGAGTTAGAAATGAAAAGAACCCCCCTTTTGAAAAAGGCCTAGACCTTATTCAGTGTGTTTACCCTCAACTTAGTGGTTCAAACCTCTTTGATGAAATTTCACACCTATGAGATATCTAAAACACATCATATTTAACTCCATGAAGATGATAGAAATCATTATAATGTTTCACTAAGGCTAAACCTAAAAATGGTCTCTCATTTGAGGCTATGTTTACACCTTACCTAACTACCCTACCTATAACTCTTGTTGCTTGGATCACCCTATTTTCTTTCATGACTTATACCTTGATTTAACATGTTTATAAATATGTTTTTAAACTTCTCAAACATTTTTTACAAGTTATTAGGCCTTTTGGTTCACGTTTTGATCTCTTTTTCCAAGTTTATAGGGTCTCTACAAGGGGAAAAGTGCCCCCTATATGTCTCATAAAAAAATTATTGGAAGAGATTATTTAAGCCACCAGGATTCCTTGTAAACATTTTGAGCTACTCACTCCAATTATAGGACCTCTAACCTCTTCAATCTCTAAAACTAACCTTGCAGAAGCACACTATCTGCAAGGTTTTGAAACATTGACTGCATTTTACATTTTTATCCTTAATTTGCATATGCTTCCAATTATATGATAGTGTAAAAAGGATACTATATTTTTTACAAGGTGTTATGGTTTGTTTTCCATCCCAAATTCATGCTTCCCTTATCCATTTGCCTAGTCAAGACTAAACATGTCTTAACCCTGACTATAACAAACTCTTTTCCTCCCCTACTTATAGGTTTCCTTTAGTGGTTGGATTTAGTAATGATGTATATACGTATCCTCATGAACCATGAGAAATAATTAAACATATTAATAAAATATTCAAATTCCTATCCCCTCCTTCATATTTAGGTTCACCCAACTAATTTTTTTCTACTCATTATTGTCTCAGTCCATTCCTTGTTAGCTATAGGTGTTCATTAACTTTCTCCATTTTGTCATGATGATAATAAGTCTTTTGAAACCTCCTTGATGTTAAAAAATGTGTATCTCAGCTTGAATTCACATGTATGCTACATTTAGGCTCAAAATATTCCTTTCACTCTTGACTGGGACCCTTTGTAAATATCCTACCTGTAGGTGGGTGTTTTGTAGCCCATGCTAGCTCTCCCTAAATTTGTCATGGAAAATGAGGGTATAATTTGATGGATTACATGTTCATTTGATAATATTTCTATCTAATATCATTGTTATCTCAATGATTTAGTACTTAAACTCCTCCTTTGCAAGACATGGGAAATGGGTCTTGGTTGTAGGTGTATTTCAAACCTATTGTATGGATAAGGTATGAGTAGGGGAAGTCAAAAATAGTGTTCTAGCCTTTTTAGAGGGCCATTAGAAAATGAAAAAAACCATTGGAGACATCATGAATTATCTCTATTATTGGTAGGGTCTTATTTTCATTCTAGTGTAGAGGGAGACACTCTATACACATCATTGGAACAATTCAATGTGTTTATGATCATATTTAAGGCCATAAACATCATCCTCCACTACTCATCTTTCCCTTAGACCTTACATATCTATTGTTCATGTTAGATACTACAAATTTAACTTAATTGTGTGCCTAAATACCCTTTCAAACATGTTATATGTCATTTTGGAAAAGCTCCCTACCCCCTATTTGGTGTTTTCTAGGGAGACATGCCTAATATCATAGTCAACACTCTTTGATGATGAACTTAAAATTTTCTTGTCAATGTATCACTTCATGACATTTGTCATGCCTTCATCCCATCCTCAGATCTCAAGCAGAGTTCATCTTATGATTCAAAACTCTAAAATGACCATTCAACCTCTATCAAGACCACCTAAAGGAATGCATCTGACTGTGTGCAGATAAAGAGGATAGAATTGAGCAATTTTTTTTTTAAAAGCCTCATAATACCCCAAATGGATTTGTCAATCCTCAACGGGATGAAATTCAACAAGAGCTCCTTGAAATCATCTTCAAACACCCTCTTCCACATGGAAATCACCTACATGTAGGTGAAAAGAGTAAATAGAGAAGGAAAATGTGGACAATGTGTAAAATTAGGCCTCATGGGAAGACCTATCTCTTTTATCAGTCATTCAAGGGCTAATTTCCATCATGCAAATTTTGAAATCATTTTCTAAAACTCATACTCAACATGATATTTCCCTCATACTAATGTCTACAATTTTTTTCCTAGTTGCCTAGTTGAGACAAGTCTAGAAGAGATTCCTTGAGTTCTTGAGGCCTTTAAAACCAAAAAAAATGCACAAACTATGGAGAGGTGTTATAAAAAATTTAGAAATGCCCGAAATAATCAAAACCATCATACCAAAGCAAAATATTCTGAAACAAGATAAAAAAGGGACCACTTATGGATGTGAGTGCATAAAAAGTTACCTGGCCTCTTAACAATGGTTCATAAAGGAATAAAAATGAAACTAAAACTTCTTGCAATAAATTTGAAGTAGACTCAAACCTGTTTTAACCCCTAAGATCACTCCTCCCAACCCCACCTATACAGTTTGTACCAAGCATGCAAAGTTGACCCTTCTTGGTTTATGTAGGGAAGAAAGAAGAAAAGGAAGCAAAAACTAATTTATCTATTTAAAACTCTACACACCAAGCATGGTAAAGGTTTTAGGGAGATGCAAAGGCACATTCTCATGTTTTTAGCTAAAAATGGATTTCCCAAGTCCATGTAAGTTCTAATAAGGGCCTATTTTCAAGGAGAAACTTCCTCTTTCTACATGAAACTACTTCCTAAACTGAATTTGACTACCTCTTGATATGATCTAACCTCTTCCATGTTGAAATATTCCTTGGTGACAAATTTACTTTTTTGACAAACCGTACAAGTCATTAACTGATCTAAAACTATGACCAAAAGGCCTTTTTGCATATGAAAAATGGTGAAAGATAAATTTATAACTTAGGAAAAATTTAAAACATCTAAATAACCACATTAGGAAATTTCTATGATAATTTTAACTTTTGACCATGTTTGACCAGTGTTGAATAGGGTTGACTTTGGTTGACTAGAGTAGTATAAGGAAGATAGGCTTAAACCAAGGCTAGAGCAGGGATGGGTGAGGTGTTTAGACACATATGAAACCCTATTAGACATATGAGAACTTGTGAAAAGTTTCAATATGTAGGTGTTGAAACAATTTCACTAAACGTCATTTTTTTAATAGGTACACATTTACCTATTTGTATAAAGCCAAAAAAGCCCAAAAACAAGGCTAGAAGGACTATGTGATAGTAGGCAGAGTTGAGTAAAGAAAAGTCTTAAGATTTGGAAATTGTGACAAAGTTGATGAATGAAAAGAGATAATAATTAAACCCCTATTAATTATGTTTAAAATCATTAAAAATCATAACAAAAACTACGTGAATCTAAAAACCAAAGCATGAAGAATGAGTCTAGAAGTCATTGGCAAGTAATAGTGTATTGAGTAAGGGTTAGAGTGATTGTCTTGGTGTAATATATGTATCAAGTATTTTTTTAATTCATTATTAAGATAGTGGAGTTATTATATTTATAAAATATAGACCAATAAACTAAGAGAACCTTCTTTTTTATTTTGAGCACATAACTAATGATACCAAATAAGTTGTTTAGGTTATAGATACAAAGAGGCCATGACCACCTTTTGTGAATAGGGAGTCTGATGTTGATCAAACAAAATTTCAATTTGAGTAATCCATGTGAGTGTATCATTACCATTAAATTTGTTTAGGTCCACTTTTGGAAACAAAAACTTCATATTATGGTTGGGATTGTGATTTTTTGGAGTAGAAGAACCAAACTATAGTGGTCAAGGGTTATTTTATAATTATTGAGTTAAAAAGTTGGCCAAATACCTAGTGATTTTTTGTAATTGATCCCAAAATCTATGTGTCTCCCCTCTCATCCTTGTGAGGTCCCAATTAACCACGTCAATATCATATTTCTACACCATGCCCTGTAACTCTAACTCATGTTGATGAATTATCTCTAAAATGGTCGGATGAGATATTTCTGACTCCATGTCATCTTTCTAAAAAGTTTTAGGTGTTTCTTTCCCTTTTCCATAATAATGAATTTTGGGCCCTATTGGAAATAATCCAAACCTAGACTAATGATGGGTTAGCCATAGAGGGGCCAATAGCTCAGTTAGAAGAGAACTCCAGTAGCAAATGGAAGGTCCTAGGTTTTGAGTCCTAGCTAGTTCATATGAGTTGTAGCTCACATTCAGTACCAAAGTAGGAAATTCTTGAGGAGTCTTTTCAAATCATTGGATATTTTGTTGAGATCAAGATCAAGATTTATGTAATCCTGTAATGTGTCATGCTACTCTAATTTAAACCATCCCAAGCTACAATGTTGCCATAATTTTGGCCAATTTTATGGAAGGAGAATAGTTATCAAAATAGGCAAATATTTTTGTTTTGATAAATATTAGCCATATTTATATTAAATTTTGGGATAAATTTTATATCTAAGATCATATTTGATAGATTTCAATTTGATTTTATTATTTTTGTTCAAGATCCAATTCTAAATTGGTAGAGGATTAGATCTATGTTTTTAAGATGTTTGTATGTCATTGTGATGAATTTTTTTTATTATTTGTTAGGTCTAAAAAATATAGAATATATGGAAATGATCTTGTAATTTTTATGAATTATACTCATAAAATACAATTTCTATAAAAAAATTAAATTTTTTGGAGTTTCTAGTGATTTTTTAGTATTTTTTTAAGTTTCTATTTTGTAGAACAAGTGAGGAATAGTAGAAAACTGGAAGTTTTTATGATTTTTTTTATAAAATCAAGGATCAAATATTATATCACCAGATTCCTCTCATCAATATATTTTTAAAAGTATTCATTTTATGAAAATGGAGCATCGAGGTACCGGTGGTGAAAGTTTGAAGGTAGAGTGCAATTTAGAAGTTTTCATTCGGTGCAAGGTCAAATTTTTGGGTGGAGCACCACCCAAATACAATAATTCTAGAATCAGCACCACCATCACACCACCAACATCTTTAAACTTCTTTTCATGCCATATGACCACCTGTTGGGAATTTTTTTAGCCCTCGAAGATCTTTGAAGATCCTTTCTTTCAAGGTTCATTACTTTTGATCTATGAAGCTTGGGAATGTAATTGTTTTTAATATTGAATATTTTTCCAAGAAATATACATTGTTAAGGCTATTTTTTACATTATAATCACCCATTTTTCCATAATTTATAGTTTTTTACTAGTTTAGCTGACTAGTTCATGTATTTTAGACCTTTAAAGGCCATAACTTTTGGTTGGTAACTCCAATTTGCATGATGAGTTTTAAAAAATAGCATACTTTTATATTATATATATATTGGAGTCATTAAATTATAAAATATCAAAATGAAAAATTGTAGCCTCATTTTTTCCTTGGATGCATTTTTGGTTTTAATCAATGTCTAGTTTTCCAATGCTTGTTTGCACACTTTTTTGGCAGAGTCTAATGTCTATTATGTGATAGTGTGCAATTTGTCATCTTTTTGTATGAATTTTTACATTTTCCTTACATTTTTAAAATACACATTTCATTTCTACACTTAAACACACTTATATTTCTTTGTCATACGCAACTTGTAAAATGTCTAGTTCAAGACCACGTTTTGTGCTCCCTAACACACAATTGCTTCATGGAAATAATTATGTGGCATGGAAAACAAAAGTACAAACACATATAGAGTTTGAAGATATTTGGTCAGTAGTTGAATGCACATGGGTGAGACATGTAATAGATGTTGATCAACAATAAAAATATGACAAGGATAATAAGAAGGCTATGTTGATAATCATGTTTGGTGTTTTAGATGAGGTACAACCTCATATCTGTCGTGATAAAACTACAAAATATGTATGTGATAAGCTTAAAACTATTTATGAAGCTAGGAATCAAAACCAAATCTTACATTTTTAGAGCCAATTGCACATTCTTGAGCTCAAATTAGATGAAAAAGTAGAAGCATTCATTAGAAGAGTTGCAAATTTTTAGGCTTCACTTCAATCTTTGGGAAAACTAGTGACAAATGATTCTTTGGTACCTATAGTACTTGGAGCACACCCACCCCCCCCCCCCCCCCCCCCCGCATATAGGATCTTTATAACCACACTGAATGTCACAAGATAAAAACCAACCTTTGAGGTGTTGGTCAATTTGTTTCAACAAGAGGAAGTTATTCAAATTTAGAGGAAGTATATGATGATCATGCACTCGTATTGAATCATAAGGGGAAGAAACCCAAGAAGGGTCAAAATCAATCTCCAAAGTAGAATAATCAACATAACTAACAAGAGAATAATTCACATTCTCTTAAATCATGTCAAATTTATGGAAAAAAAGGACATGACTTGAAAAATTATTGGTACAACACATTTCAATAGGTATCATCAAGCAAGAAGTCATTTTTCAATAAGTCACCATAAACTAAAAAAATAACCACAAAAACAAAATAGGTGGAAATATAAAAATTACAAGCCTAAACAACATGGCAATGTTACTGAAGACAATGATTCTTCAAATGAAGAATATGGATTAGATACTCAAACACATGAGTCTACCAATCATCCAAGTGTAGTTTGGCATGTTGATTTAGGAGCAAATAAACACATGATAGGCAAAAAAAACTAGTTTTCTACTTTGACAAAATCAGAGTCAAAGGGAAATGTATCACTTGGAGATGATACTTCATATATAATACATGATAATAGTGACATAAAACTTCAACATGTAAATATAAATTACAACATTTCAAATGTTCTTATGTTCCAAGGATTAAAAAAAAAATTATCTATTAATCAATTAATTGAACACAACCTCATGGTTGAATTTGATCACCAAAATGGTCAAAAGTTTTGCCACATCAAAGATAATTCTAGGCATTTCAAAGTGATTTCCAAGGCTTCCACCATTGGTAAAATGTTTCAGGTTAATTTTATTTAAAATGATCACCAAGAACTTGTGGTCAAAGATACAGAACTAGGAAATTTATGGCATAGAAGATATGGTCACTTGAGTTATAGATATTTGGTTCAATTGAGCAAACAAAATATGGTTCATGGTCTTCCCAAACTCAAGCAATCTTTTGATATATGTACTAGTTGATTAGAAGGAAAATAAATAATAGCTCCTTTTGGAAAGATTGAGTATCATTCACTTGTTATGTTGGACTTGGTGCACACTAATCTTTGTAGACATTTTGATCCTAGTCTCAAAGGGTACAAATACTTTCATCTTTTTATTGATGATTACTCATGAAAAATGTGGGTATATTTATTGAAGACTAAAGATTAATATTTTCAAGTTTTCAAATAATTCAAATCCATATTTTAAAATTAAATTGGTATAAAAAAAAGACCCTCCACTCAAATCATGGGAGGAATACACTAGTAAAGAATTCTCAACCCATCTCAGTGTAAATGGAATCAGTCATCAATTGATAGCTCCATATTCACCTCAGTAGAATGGAGTTGTAGAATGGTGTAATAGGGTCATTATGGAAATGTTTTATAAAATGGTTAAGGATGAAAAATTACCTAATACATATTGGGTAGAAGCTTGTAACATTGTAATATACTTGTTGAATAGGTCACCCACCAAAGCTCTTGATAGAATCACACCACATGAAGCTTGGATAGGGAGTAAACCAAAGGTAACTCACCTTTGAGTTTTTGGTTACAAGGAATATATGCATGTTCCTAAGAGGAAAATAAAGAAGTGGGATAAGAAAAAAAAGGAATGTATTTTTGTGGGCTAAATTACACAATCAAAGTCA
>JARHVA010006253.1:872500-915000 GCA_037957365.1 Torreya grandis | reverse complement strand
AAAATATAGATGCCAAGGAGCTAATAAAATATGTAAATGATTAAAATATTTTTATATTTTTGAACTTTTTAATTTTTTTGGTATTTTTGATATATGTGAAACCAAATTAGTCCAAAATTTCTTCAAATTTAGGAGCCAAGGTGCTTCGTGGTGGCCTTGCTTGCCAAAAATGTTTATATTTACTTTTTGCCAATTATTTAGTATTTACTAATAACTCTCTACCGAAAAAGTGTTTATCTTCCTCTCATCATATCCATCATATAAAAAACAATTTTTCTTGTTATCATGATAAAAATTAAGGTATTGACATGTGGCACTAATAGTTGCTTAAGTTTTGATCAGCTATTGTTGGCCAATATGGAGAGTTAAAGTGTTTGTTGATCTATTACACATATATCAAGGTCTACTACCTTTGATTCACATGAAATGGATAGTATAATGTACCCAATGTATCTTGGAAAAGCTATATGATATTATCATTCATATATATTATGTCTAATTTTTTGTAGTGTAGTAATAATTCAAGTTGTGTTCCAAGTGTTTATATCCACCTTGAAATTCTAGTCATGAATCCCATCCATATTTTCAATAATAGTTAAGGATTCATACCTTAATAATTTTGAAGGATTAATCTCTTATAAATACTTATAAGTATTAGGTATTTTTGGTTTATTGGGCATAATCTATATGTGTCCTTCACTCTTATATTTCTAAATTTGGTTTTTAAATGCCTCAATTATTTATATGATGACCAATGATCTTCTGATAGTTACAATATGGTAACCCCTCTTTAGGAAAAAGTCTACTTACTAATTTATGGCTATTAGGAGGTAAATATATCATCTTATGTTCAAGTAACATATAAAGTATTGTATTTGAAGTGTCTTTGTTTATTGTGATTTGTAAAGTTTGTTCTGGATTTTTATGAGACCTTCACATCATTTACATGATGTATCTAAATTTTTCCATGGTATGTTTAAATAAATTTGTGTATCCAAGAGGGATGTATGGAATAATAAGCATTTACATGCTCACTTACTATTTTGGCTTTGACCTTATCTTGATTTGTTTTTGTATCCTCTAAAGGTGAATTTAGCTTATATGTACCAAGATATATAGGTTTGATAAGTTTATGTGAAATATGTGCAAGTAGATCAAATATTAGTTGTTTCAATTTCTCATCTATCATATCATAGGCTACTAACTCATCATCACTATAATAGTAATGTAAAAATGGTGATATTAATACTTGATATTGACAAATTAAATAAACTCAAATGTTTTATTTTATTACAATTTTGGTGTCATTAGTCCCTTTGGTAATGGTTATTTTTCTTGATGTGCATCCATGTCCATCTTTGAGTTTAGTGTTTTATTTGCATCTAGATATAAAGGAACACTTGTACTTGATTCAACCATTTCAAAAGTTTGTATATTATCAAGTGGAATGACTTTTTATGTAGAACCATTATAGGTATGCCATTTATATTATATTGTACCATTTTTTAAAATTTTAAAGGTTCATCATTGGTAGGTGTTGTCAATAAGGTACCATCATGTATGAATTTTATGCATTGATGTAGTTTACATGGGATAACTTTCATTGTATGTATCCAAGGTATACCTAAAATAAAATTAAAATGTAATGGTTGTGACATTAATTTAAAAGTAGTTGGAACCATTTTTGGCACCAATGTCAAATCTAATGTTATTTGGCCAAAACTATTAGGAGCCTTCTACATCTACCATATTCATGTATCAGAGTTTCTTTTATAGATCAATCAATTAGCATCAACCATCATCAACATCAAAAATCATCACCTATAATATCTATCAATAGACTTCTTCTTCATCAATATATAAACTAAGTATTTTTTCATTATTCCATGTTATTTAGTTTTTATAGCTTACATCCAATCCTTGACCATCTAAGAAATTTGCCTCTAAGCCAAACCCTTCCAAGACTCACTCTCTATCTCATAAATAGTATCCAACCAAAACCATTATCACACCCAATCAATCAACCTCACCCAATTGAGCTACTTGACCCAGACTAGACTGATAGTGACCATCAATGATCTACCTAACCACCAATGATCTACCTAACTATTGATGATTTATCTAACCATCAATGATCTATCTAACCATTGATGATGAGTGCAACCATTGATGGTCATCTCAACCACTGATAGTCACCTTGACCAATGATGGTCATTGTTAGACCAAAAAATAACAAGCACCTAACCACCTAATAACCTTAATCGAACTTTATTTCTTAACCTTTGTCACTATATAGACTAGAAAAGCAACCTGAACCTAATTTGAATTGACCTTTTTATAGTTTATCATTTACCTTAATGTTATTTTTTAAAACACATTTCTTTTGGAAGAGTATTTATTTTATTTTCTTAAGTACTTTCATATCTATTATGCATCCTTCTTTTATCAGCATTAACTTGTTTTAAAAGGTGGATTGACAGCCTCCAAGTAAGTCATATACTTCTTGGATCCAGTTTCCTAGGTAATCCACCTTCTTAACTAGCTAACATAGCCTTTCTTTATTCTATTTATTATATATGTCATCTTTCCAAGCCAAATAAGAGTTCTTCACAATCATCTAATTCAACATGCACATAATCAAACAAGTTTTTTAACCATACCTATATCTAGTTTCTTCTACCTTTCTCAAAATATAAGATAAAATTCATTGAAATAGTGAGTAATTGAAGTAGATGAAAATAAATTTTTATGATATACTCTAGGACAAGGTACAACTGATTTTTATCTCTTTTTAGATGGAAATGATAATTCCAAAAAATTAGCTCTCTTACCTTTAGTAGATGATCTTGTTTTTTGCTTGGCATATGTAAAGCTTGAATTCTAGAATTCATAAACCAGTGGAGTCACTAGATGCTTTATAAATTTTTATTTGGATCATAAAAAAATAATTAATAATAACACCAATCTCTTTATAATTTTTGGGTCCCACTAGGCATGCCAAAAATTGTTATCACATATATTTTTCTCCCATTGTTGATGTCATAGCTCATTATGTGAAAATATAATGATAAAATTGGATCACATCCAAGCTATAGGACCTTATAAAATTAAGGTAAAACTTTGGATAAGGACATATTACTTTTAATAAATTCAATGTAATTGATAAATTATCAGTTTATAGAAATTTTGCTTCTTTAGTGATCTTGCTCCTAAACTAGGGTTTGACTAGGGAAATGAGCTTTGAGAATGAAATTGTAAAACTTAAAATGATGATTGAACCAAATATTTTATAGTGTATTTTAATTATTTCTTGAATTAACACAATATAATTAAAAATATATTAAAATTTGTAGAAACACAAAAATCATGCAAATGGGAAATCCAAGGCAATATTTGGTATTTTTCATACAAGGGACAAGATTCTTTAATTTTTAATCAAACAATCTTACAAAAGGGTAAATAATACCAAAAATGAAATTTTTTTACTAAAATGAGAATTAAAATATCCAAAACTATTCCAATAACCTTACATACATAGATATTCATTAGACAAGAAAGAAAAATCTTCAATTTATTCTCATTCTCTAGGTTACAACATGTAGAAGAGTTATTCAAAATGTAGAATAATATTCTATTAGAAAATAGATAAGATGGGATATGCCATATTACCCATATTTATACAAAATATATCATAAATGATATGTAGTTAACAATGAAAATCCAATGCCTAGTACAAGAACATGCAAATCTCAAAACATTATGAAAAGACACATGATATTTAGTTGTTATGGCATCATTGGTGTGGTAAACAAGTTGAAAAACTAAACATGAAAGTGCTAGGTGTGATTTTAAACTATTGGAAGCATAGTGGGAACTTTGAAATATTCATGAAACCCCTTATTTATTCTCCAATTCAGTTGTAACTTCATCTTCATGAAATGGGGGGTGCCAAAGTGAAACTCAATTTTTAGAACAAAATACAAATTAAGTTAATGTTTTTCAAAACCCTAATTTGTAATTTTCAAGTGATACTTTTACAACATTCAAGTCATACCACTTTTTCAAAAATGAAATTGGATTTTAAAATATGTGCTTTTACAACTTAAGTAATTAAAAACATGTCAAAATGAAAAGTGTAATTTGTAAATCTACTTTTAACAAATTTCAACCTATCAAAGTATAAAGTGTAAATTACACTTGGCTCTTTCTCAAAATGAGTTGTCAAAAAGATAGTTGAAATTTACAAGTTATGTTTTTACAACTTTACAATATTTTACAATAATTAAAATATAATATACAATAATAATTTTAATGGAAATAATTTATCTATTTCTAAGACTTCTTCTGACTCTTTATCCTTATTGGATTGTAATTTTTGAACATATGCATCAAAAGCCTTGATGATCTCCAAGATTATATCTCCATCTGGGACAAAAGAGTATAGGTTGGCTATCTCATAGTCTACTACTATATCAAAGAGTTCCCTTCTCAAAGCTATGTATTCTTGATTTTCTTTACTCATCTGATCCAATGTATTATGATACTTGATGAAATAATGGATATATCTCAAGGCAAAAATTGCATCTTGTGTAAATTATTTTTTGATTGCTTAATTTAATTTATTCTAAACTTAATCTATTTAAAGTATCCACTCTTAATATATTTTTGTCTACATGATAATTTATTCAAAAAATCTTCAACATCATATAGCATGTCAGTGGCTTTGTCATGTATAACTTTAGCCTTATGAGCAATATATGTAAGCATATTTACTCCAAATTGAGATTCTCAGTCTAAATACTCTTGTTCTCCATAATTTTTAAGTATGTTTTCCATAAGGAGGATGTCCATATCAATCGAGTTGACAACTATCAATTTTGGATAGAAAATATTCAATCTTTCTATGTCTGCCTCATACATGATAACTTGTTCTCTCAGGGTAACCCTTATCTCCCTTAGTACTCCATAGTGATTTATTACTATATAAATATATTTTTTTCCTTTTTATATGATCTCTTATTCCCATTACTTTGTGGCCCTTCCCATGGTGCCAATTTCTATCACCGTATCAAGTGTTGCCTAATCTATGATCTGAGTGATGGGTTGTGTTGCTTTTGGTTTTATTTATTACATAGTGGGAGTGATTAATTTATTCATTGTAGTTGTTATTTTTCCAACATTATTTTTCATCTCATCCTTAGTGACCTTGTCACTATCCATTTTCTCAAAGAGAGATTTGATACTATATTAAATGTCATGTTTCAACTCTTCTCTCATAGAACCTCCAAGGAGAAATTTTGATACCTAATAGTCCCCACCACTAGATTTTATTTATATTTGTGTATTGGGGAAATATAATCTCTACATATATTTCCAATACCTAATCATAAAATATCCTTAAAAAATTCTAAGGATTTGTCTTGGATTTCTTGCGTGTATCTAAGAGACCAAAATCCAATGTACTTGGGGACACCATCTACTAGTGTTTATTCCCCATTATTTGAGCTAACCAAATATGAGTAGTATCATATTTTGAAAACATAATCACTTGAGAATCTATATCTAAAGATGCTGCATTGGTGGGAATGCTGATAAGTGCCATATCCATAATGATATTGTCACTAATTTATTATTAGATGTCTATGCAATTTTGTCTCCATCTATGAGCTATATGTCCACATTTTCATTAAGGACTTGATATTTCTCTATATCTCTTTTATGTGTATGATTTAATGTGGAAGTGGAAGAGATATGGGTAATGGAAATAGATGTGTCTACTGGGGGTGTGGGAAATGGAAGTGATCCCAATGGAGGAATAGACATAGGGAGTTGGAACTTTGGGACTAGTAGAAGTGTGGAGTCCAAAGCCTTAAATGAGTCAATAAAATTAGTAAGGATACTCAAGGGTGGTAAAGTAGGAAAGTTGAAGGGGGATGAAGATTAATTAGTAGTTATCCTAGGAGTTGAGATGGTCAATTAAATTGAAGTTAGAATGATTAAATCTATAAATAGATACTATTGTGTAGTCTTGGTGATTAATAGGGATGGAATGGAAGGGATTTTAAATTAAATAGAATGAATTATGGAAGGAGATAGTAAAATTAAGGGAGAAAGAATCGAAATGAAAACCTGAGTATCCAATTGACTTGATTGCATTATTTTTAATGGACTTCTTATCATGGATAAATTGATGAGAATGGAGGGTGGAGTTACATGTGATGAAGGATGAGGAGGTGTTGGAGCTATAGGAACAATAGAGATTGTTGGTGGATGTATTATAGATATGGGATTTATGACTATTACTAAAATGGGAGTTAAAATTATGGTTGTTTTAACTATAACTATGTCCTCAAATGAAATAACTATGGATTGATCTTCTATTGATCCCTCTTTGCTTGATTGTCCTTTTTTGACCTTTGATTTCATCTTTATTTTATGGGAGATCATTAGAATTTCTAGTTTATTTGTTGCTACACAACTAACACCCTCTATTGATGGTAAAATTACTTTTTCTTTGGATTTGAGTAGTTTTTCTATGATACTTACTATCTCCTTGGTCATTTGGACCCCTTTACTCCTGAGTCAGTTGAGTGTTTTATTGATCACAAGGGTATTTCTATATAATAGAGAGAAAGACTCAAGAACATACCACCTAATTGATGTAATGGGTTGTAAGTAGGTCTTACTATCATGGTAGAACTTGTATATTAGGGAATAATCATCCACCAAGTCCTATAGGACTAGTGTTAAGTCAAAATTTTTGACTTGATCTATGGTCATTCAAGAGTAGTCACTGAATCTAAATTCCTCTTCATTATCCAAATATTCCTAGTAATCTCCAAATTAAGGGACATGGTAATATGTGGATATTCCTATTATGATAGTGATGTTTTCATCAACATCATATGATGGTCTCACCTCCAATGCTATCAAGGTCATCTATGTCATTTTTGCATTGGTACACTTGGGTTTTTATAAGGAGGGGCATGTGTATCTACCTATACTAATGTGGAAATGAATTTTTGACTTATGTTTGCTAGATAATAAGTTATGAGTCTCAATAATTTTCCTCACTATCTCTATCAATGCCCATTTTTCACTCCTATATCTTGGAAGGGTGTAAGGGAAACCACTAAATCTGCATACCCTAATGTAGGAGTAGGTGGGGAACTAGATGAAAGAGGAACCCCAGTAGGTGATCTCTATAGTGGTTACATTAGAGAATATATTTCTCTATAGTTCTTTATCAAACATTATTATGATGTAGTAGATGAATGCATCATTGACTCTCCTTAAGTATTGCCTACTTTCTTCAAGAGTGAGGTCAGGGTAATAGTTGAACACTTTATTTTCCTCACTAGCTACTATGTTGAAGCCTATGAAAGCTCTTCTTTTAGCCAATATATATATATATATATATATATGTATATATATATATATATATATGTATATATATATATATATATATGTATATATATATATATATATGTATGTATATATATATATATATATATATATACATACATGGTATGAGGTCATGTAGAATTTTTTGATGGTTTTTACCTCTATCAACTACTTATGGAGGGAGTTAATAATGAGTTATGCCTAGTAGATGTATTTTTTGTTTTCACGGATGACCCAAATATATTGAAACATTTAATCTTGTAAACTCTTTGCATCAGAGCTACTAGTAATCCTATGTAGTAATATAATTATATCTCTTACCTCATCCTTGAAATTAATCCTTGCCAATATCTTAGGCAATTTGGTGGATGCAACCTTAGGAATCCTTACACACTACTTGTTCATTACTCTCTGGCATCTAATGTTGTTGTTTTTAAATAATTTTTTGGATGATTATGGAGTTATATCTAGATAACTCTCAAACTCTAGTATCACAAAAATGGAGTCAATGAAATTTGGGTCCACATTTAGAATGTTTTCTCCTTTATCATATAGTACCTCTCTCTTAGTAGCATCATAATGTTATTTTAGCATGAGTATCAATTCAATGCATTACACAATCATGGGGAAAGTTTTTATTTGGGGTAATTCAAATTCATATATGCTCTAGATCTAGTCATTCTTGAATTATGCATTAATCCTAGTCCAAAATTCACCTAGGTCAATGTGACCTATGTCTGTGTCTATAATCTTAGTTGTGTTGGATTTTATATTGAAAATGACACTAGGTCCTTTAGACTTGAACTTTATCTCTTTCTTAGACATGGATTCTAGAGAGAATACCAAGGGAAAATGAACTGTAAAGTTGGCTAGATTTGTAGGTTTTTGATATAGGTGGAAACTTTAGTGGAACTTGGAGTTGTTCAGTGAAAGTGAAAAGTCCATGAGAAAGTGGAGTTGAAAAAGGAATTTGAAATCCTTGATGGATATTGGAGGTGAAAATTATAGGTCAAAACTCCAATTGATATTATAGGTGCAAAACACACATGCTTTTCCTAATGAAAACTTTGGTAGAGATAGGTATTATTCAATGTAATAAGAATTTCCATAAGGTTATAAGTTATAGTTTTTAGGTTGAAATATTGTAAGGATTGGAGGTGTAAGTCACAAGTCAAAACTTCATAGGTACTATGGAGGAATCTTTCAAGGGAATATACACTAGTTTTATCCCTAGGAATATTTGTCTAGTTTAGAATTACAAAACCTAGGTTTTTAATGTAACAAGAAGAGTTTTGGAAAAAATATTTGAGGAATTGAAAAAATAAATAACCTTCTTCAACATACCACTAGATAATTTTGGAAACCATAATGATGATAAAAACATGGAAAAAACCTAAACAATGACTACTATCATGATGATTGTCAGAAAATATGAAAAACTAGATCGATTACAAAAAATCTTTGAAAAAACATAAGAGTTTTGAACAAGGTACCATAAAGGGCTCAATGATGGCATGAAATTGCTTAAAGGTGTAGTGCAAGGCTTGAGGTTATGTTTTATAGGGTCAAAGGTGTGGCTAGATTGAGGTTGTTGTTAGAGCTCCAACTTAAATTAGTAATTTAAATAATGAATTAAAGAAACCTTAATATCATTTATATATACCCATTTTAATAAATGCATTAATGGAAGTGGTTGGTGGAGATCCAAAGTCCATAAGTAACTTGGTAATTTATCAATTTTCTAATTTCACATTGACCTCTAGATTACATGCTCTAGGCTAGGTTGACTCTCTAAAACTGATAAATTGGAACTCAAGAGACAATTTGTAATTTTGAAAATTATAAATTGCATTTGGAGTTATGGATTTTTCAAGAAAGGTGGTCAATGCAAAGCAGAACTTGGATTGCAATTTGCAATTTTCAAAATTGGAAATTGCTTCCAAGTTTGGTTTCTAGTTGGAGTGTTATGCGAGAACCAAAACTCTTACTAAAATTTTCAATTTTCAAGACTACAAATTTCAATCTAATTTTTGATTTCTATGGGATAATTGATTAGTGGTAAGTGGAGGTCTAGCTATAATTTGTAATTTTATGAATTACAAATTGCAATCAGGTCCTCTATTTCTTTTGGATAGCATATTGTAGGATCTAGAATCTAGGATTCAATTTGAAAATTAGAAAATTTCAATTTTGAATAATATCGTATGGTTTCCATAGGCTAATGTATTATAAGATCTAGAGTTTGGGAAGCAATTTGTAATTTTAAAAAGTGTAAATTATAGTCCAATCTTTAGATTCTATAGGCTTAGGAAAATGGGTGTTATGGGTTAATTTAAGTCATTTTCCAAAATTTTAAGGGGTCTCCCTTAGGGTTGATATTTTTGTCCTAAAAAATATTAAAATTAACCATTAAAAAATTAAAATGTAATCTAAATAATCATAAATCAAACAATTTTATGTCCATGTGTGATAGTTCCTATAAATATATGTGTACTCTTAGTTGTCATAATCTATATCCCTCTCCCTTATGATTATCTAGTTTAGGATTAATCTATAATGCAAAAACTACCTTGCATCCACATAAAATAGGAATAAAATTAGTTAGTCCATTTTCATCATATGTATCAAAATTTTTAGAAAATTAACTCAAATAAATTTTATAAATACCACTATAATATCAGTATCAAAATGCATAAAATTTAATCATTAACCATATATTTATTACTAAATAGATATGTTGAAAATAGATATTTAGAATGAAAAGTAGACCAATCATAATAAAATAATCAGAATAATATATAGCTAAATAGGCCACATTAACCAATAGTCTAACTTTTTGTCTTAAAATATATTTTATTTGTTAGGGATAGTATGTGATGTAAAAATATTAATATTATATTATTTTAAAAATACCTTTAATTGTGTACAAGGGCCACATTTGGGTAATAGTATAGTGGATACTCCTTTGGTATGCCTTAGTGTAGTATCCCTTTAATAGTTAATTATTGCACGAGATTGCATTTTTATTTATTTCCATTTGATGACCCTTAGGTTATTTTACTAAACAAATAAAATAATGAACATATAATAACAATAGACTCTACTTTTATTACATTATAATTTCTCCAATCTCATAGAAAAGATATTAAGTTAATATTAATGGTCTCTCATGGGTGTAATAAAATATAACACCACTTGTAATTTAACTCTCTTTAAGTTATTGTATCATATCTTCTTAATAAGCCTTGAGAAAGAAATTAAATAAATTTTTAAATATTTTTATGTGTCACACTCTTTCTAAAATTATGAAATAGTAAAAACAAGATTTAAATTATTAATTATAAATAAATAAAAAAATTTGGCATCATTTACTTAATTAAACAAAAAAATTACCTCACTTTACATGGGTTTGTGAATAACTTTTTGCGGCATGGAAGAAAAATGATCAATAATAATAAAACAATTAAAGATTCAAAGAGACTACCATATTATTTCCAATTCATCAATTATTCAAAAGGATAAATTCCTAACCAATTTTGAAGCACCTCAAAACCAAGTCAAATTTTTTATTTTCCAAGTATAAAAAACTATATCATAAGTTGCATACATTTAAAAAGCACTATTGCACATATTCATCTAACATGGAAAATACATATTGTTTAAATTCCCTATTCAAATTATTTGATATGTAGGAGACACTCAACCATTCCTATGTAGTGGTTTATGTCAGCACAATCGATATTCTTTAAAAAATTTCTAACCAAAACCTAGTGTTGAAAGTGGACCTAGGGTTTTAAGAGAAGCATACTTGTTTATGGGTATTTTGTACATAATTATCCACTGGGATTGCACACAAATAAAAAATAAAAGAGAGTGAAACATCCTATACAAAAATAGAGGATAAAAATATAAAAAGACAAATTCATTTGATTCATTCATAAGCATCAAATGGTTCTAATCCTATACTGACGGTTTTACCCAAGCATGCCCAAAAGTCTAGTTTCTTATTTGAGTGACTAAAAATACAATTTCCCACCTTTCATTTCATCTAAATTCATTAATTTATGTGCATAGTTCAGTAAAATTCCAAGTATATTAACCCTCTTATTAATTTCCATAATTATAAATTGTAAATGTTAAACTAGTTTCTACCATTTACATTCATATTTACACCTAATTATAACACATTATAAATTTGAATTAGCTCAAAGTTTTATGCTTATTAAGGTTCATTAATAAAAATGATGTAAAAAATGTGTACCTTACTTTGGATTTTATAAACTTAAATTATTGAGTAGGCACATTATGTTCCATATTTAGGTCACTTACGAGTGACTAAGATGATGGTTGATCTTAAATAGTTATACCTTGACCTAAAATTAGGAAGGAAGCTATAAATTTTGTAATAGGGTTTTGGAAGAATCCATAAGTTAAATTAGAACACATACATCTAAAATGATTTTTTTATCCTCTCAACACTTTTAATTTTTCATATGCTAAATTATTAGACCAATAATTGGTATAAACTACAAATATGTAGAGGCATATCTAGGTAGGGAAACAAATTAATAGACTAATTATAGTAGGGGATAATATTTATCTAGAGTCAACTCCCCCATGCAATGAGATTTGACTCCATTCTAATCACCTACTCCCTTTACCACCCACCATATTTTTAAATTTATATTGTTCTTCTACTCAGATCTGGCTCCACCTTAGGAAAATACCATCTACATCTCTTATTCATGTCCCCTTCATCACTTTCATAGGGTCCCTTATAGTATAATTGTTGTTTTTTTGTAGTTTAGAGTTTTTTGGTTAGATCCAAGCCTTAGCTTGGTTCTATAAGTCATAAGAGCTCATATCACTTGTCTAGGTTTCATAACTCTTATCTCATTATGGGTATAAAATTTGGGCCCTTCAAAGTCCTAGGTTGGAAATCCATTAATTTACACAAGGATCCAAAAAGCTTAAATCTCTGATAGGACCTTACCAAAGAGATATATTATCTTTTGTTCCATCTTGATTGGTTTTTCTCTAGTCTCAGACATTATCTCATCCTCCCTATCACTTTTCAAGTTTGGTATAAATCAATATCTTATGTTGATCTAAGAAATGTAAAAATATGGACATGAGACTTGAGGAGAGCAAAAAGGAATACCTGAACCATTTTTTTGCTCTATAAAGAGTCGAGGTTGGGGTACTCCTCTATTCCATATGTCTAAGAGGATATGTAACTTGGATGTTTTGATGTTATATGGGATGATGATTATGTTCTCAAATTGGAAGCTCACAACATTGAAAATTTCTTTGATAAGGGAAAAATTAGGTTCTTATAGTGTCTTAACCACCAAACTAGTAGATTATCTCTTCTACAGATACCTAAAATAAAATGGTGAGGCACTTTCCTCTGACAATTTAGGGTAAAAATATTTTTATAGAGGCTCTGATTAGTTTGTATAGTATTAAAAAGGCTGGATTTTCCTTAATAAAGTCAAGGTTTCCTTGATCTTATCTCAAATTTGAGATAAGCATCTATATTTTTTGACTTTGGCCTCATAAGAAGTCATGCCTCTATCTTGGTAGTTTCATGTTGCAAAATCTACCTCTTGGTAAGTTGAGCTTCCTCGGTAGTTTTTTAGCTTATAAGATCTAAAATATAAGAATTGTCCTTATGATCTAACCTATTTTTGACTTGTGTGGCATAAGGTATGACTATGTTTTGATGGACTATTGGTTGAATTTGGATAAGGTTCCCCAACACTAGTCTCATAAATCTAAAGTTTCACTCTATTATAATATCTTGAATAAAGTCTCAAAAGCTTTTAAAATTCATCCAGAGTGTACTTCCCTCTTTATTGGTAAATATACCATGGACAAGGATCATATTATAATCTCCATCCACTCCATTGGCTACTTGAATAAGGAAAAGGTTCATTGTCTTGAATTTTGTGCTTAATTTATGTTGAATATTATTGGAATATAGATGTTAAAGGTCGAGGATGTTTTAAGTTTAATCCACAAATAGGTGAACCAGTCTTATGTTTTTTCCACAATTATTTATAGTTGGGTAAACTCATCCTTAGTCAATAACATAATTTTAATTTTGGATTAATTTTATCAAGGCTATGTTGAAGGTTTCATGAAGCTATATCGATCTTCAATTTTGGGGACAAACTTCTAGTTTTGGAACTATTGACAATTTGGCTTCCTAGGCCAAATTTCAACCCCTATAACCAAAAAATTTCCCATGACACCCATGCAATATTGTATATGATTATATGCATACATCATAGTGTCATCTTTGGTCTCTTTTGTAATAATTTTAGTATTGTTAGAGGTTTCATGGTATGTGATACAACCTACTTGTGAAATCATCATCCCATAGTTATTTTGGGTCTTTAGATGATGTAATAAGTGGTCATGCTGGTCCTTGGATGAGTGTAAGAGTGTCAAGGTGATTTTTGAGGTCTAAAGAGTACTCTAATCTTTGTTTGATAAAATTAAGGTCTCTTAGAAAAAAACTAAGGTAATTTGGGGGAATTAAGGTTATTAGTTCTCATGGTTTTAAACTTGTTTTAATACACTTCTTATGATAGGAGATTTATAAAAATGATATAGGTGTGTCTAAGCCTCTTTTTAATCATGACATGAGGTCTAGGATGTATCTAAGTTCATTCTCTATGATATACCCATTCAAAAATATTTCAAGCCTTCATAAAATCTTCAAGTCATCAAATAAACTTTTAAAAACCTCATATTAGTCAAACTACATTGAAAAACTTTGAAAAGGTGGTGTTTAAGTTTAATATTATATTATTAATGCATCTTAAAAGGGTTTCATCACCATCCATTGTTAGATAAGGTGTCCACATGCATAAAAGAGTCTATTTTGGAGGTCAGACCCACTTTACATGCATCAAAATGATCCCACATGTGGGAAAATACAATATTTCAACTTCCCCACCCATAATACCTAATTTTAAAAATATGTTCAACTCATATTTTCCCTCCTTCCCTCCAATGGTCTTTCAAACTTTAGATCTGAAAAAATGCAAAAAATAAGAGCTTTACAAGTGTTTCCAACCCTTATATGGATATGTATGACCATTTTAGAATTATAAAAGGTTAGATAATTCATGTATGGTATATTTAAAGTATGAAAAAGAAGTTAAAAATACAAAATATGCAATTGAAGGTGCAAAAGATAGCGAGATCCCCATCAAGATCTTAGCAATCTCATATGGCCCATTATGAGTTACATATTATAGTTCATATAAGAATATTCAGAGCCCAAACACTTATACAGTTTTAGTGCCCATATTGGGATTTGAATAAGTATAATTGGTTCTCATATCCATCCCTTGAGCTCTATGAATGATTAATAAGAACCCTAGGTGGTTTTAAACCCTCTACAAACCCTATAGGCCCTAATACAAGTAGATTCATGGAAAGTTTAATATTTTTGTGGTGGATAAATCATAGATGAGGGAATATAAGGGTATATTTAGTGTTTTTATAGTCCTTTAATCATGTTCCCATGGTAATTTAAGTACAAATCAACTTACAGTTCCCCTTGCCAGATAGTTTATAGGTTATGCAATAAAGTTTTTTGTGTTTTATACAAGAACATGAAATGAATGTGAAAAAATGAAGAGTATAAATATTTAATACATGACCATATAATTATATTCATGAACACAATTTGATAGGATTATACCTCCTTTAAGATCTCTCAATGTCCACCAGTGATTAAAGAAGGAAAATTTTCAAGCTTGTTTTCAACACAATCAATGTTCAAATTGAAAGTGTATGCATAATGTCTTCTTCAGGTGGAAAAAGTTATTCAAGGATGGGTAGGATATATATCTCAAATAAATAATAATACTCATATCCCTCAATCCCAAGAAACCCCAAACTAGCTCTGAATTCCTTTATAAACTAGCTTTAGCAAAAGATACATTTTAAAGCCTATTTTAAGGTTTTTTAAGAGCCCTTAGGTTCATTTTTTTCTCCTTCATAATTATTTTCCTATCCAACCAAATATCATATCCTATTGAATTTTCAAATATAGGATATATTGGATCATTAGAATAATCTTAAGTAGGAGAAGGGTAGTCATTATGGTCTCATTGGAGTGTCTGATCTGTGTTAAAGACTCAAAATCATTTTCACATTGTAGTGAGCATGTCTCCTAAACCCACATACAAAAAAGCCACATCTATAATACTAACTAGTGGCTTAAAGGATAGTTAATCATTGAGATATTAAATCACCTATGTAATCCAATACAAGTTATCATGGTGTGTTCACCAACCTAAACTAGGGAGACTAAAGACAATCTCATGAACAAAGGTCCAATTAGGCTTGAGGGAGTTGAGTAGTGATACACATGATTATGTGTGGAAACATGATCTAACTTGTCGAGTAAATAGAGTTTATAATATAAATTTGTATTAATATTATTATCAATGTGTGAATATGTTTCCAATGCCAAGCTAACCCACACATGAACCAGGAATAACTTTAAGCAATGAATTATAGACCTACAAGTCTATAAACCTATAGGTATTCATTTCAAAGTTTATGAGAGGATATTGTAAATAAAATGTCTAAAAGAGACATAGAGAATTTATGAAAGGATGAGGTATGGATGAATGTAAAGTATTAGATCATTCGATGTCTTAAATGAATGATCAAGAAGAATGGTCAAGATAGACTCTTAAAACCCTAGACACACGTAGTGAACCTAGTACACACAATTCTGCTTAGTCAATTTATGATGCTAATAAGGTTCAAAATTCCTAATAATATGTCAAATTCCTATATATCATGATTCAATACTCATAAATCCTCAAAATACGAAGCATGATCAAGGAGGATATGGATATACCTACTCATTTAGAATAGAAGACTACCACCTATAGGTGGGATCTTCACTAAGGAAGTGAAAATGAAAAGAACCCTATGTGCTAATGAGGTGAAAGTAAGGTAAGGATGTATCCTCATTTATATCTAAGGATATAAATCTACTTGGAAGGATTTAGTCCTCTGAAGCAATAACAACCTTGATAGGCTAGCCAGACCTTTAGGCCTACACAAGAAGTTTCAGGCATGACCTTTGTAGGGAGAACTAAAGTGTATTGAACCTTACATAAGGGTGAGGTGAAAAATTAAAAAAAACCCTATATTAACTTGTATCCTAAGGTGCTCAATTTGAAGTGGATGTTTTGTCCCTTTAAGATAGATAAAAGGATCATAATGGCCTAATAAGCCTAACCTGGTATCTACATGCATGTAACTAGATTAAAGGCATTTGCATGATTAGTAGATATTTGGGTTTGAAAATGTATACACATAATATTTTTAACTTTTAATTGAATATTGACACTTTGTATCTTGTAGTAACCTATTGAGTCTCAATCTCTCTGACTTCATGCCTTAAGGGGTGCACCAAGAAAGGGTTGGGTAGACTATCAACGCTCCATAATATTGTTTTTCCTTTTTCCACTTGCCATCCACACACTAGCCTCATAAAACCCTCAAACCCAAGCTTATTATCATTAGTTCTACCTATTCCTATCACTTTCTATGTTTTATCTATCAATTATTTCCTTAACACCCTTTTGACCTATTGGTTGTGCTAGGTTGATCAGGCTAACCTATCATAGTTTAGGGAATTTTTCTCTCTTTTGGTTTTTTGGCCTCTCAGCCAACCTAGCATAGACCTAGAGAGTTAGATGCAAAAACATGATAGGTTGACCAAGTCAACCTAGCAAAATTGATGTTCCCAAATTATTTTAGGATAAGATACTATTATATATACAAGGTCATTTACCACCATTTTAGAATAGCAAATAATCAAGTGAATAATAGTGAATGAACTTTTGCCTATTAACCATTCTCTTGGAGAATAAATTTTTAGGGGTCAATACTTTCTTTGGAGCTCCAATATCATCTTGTGGATAATTCTTTTGGATTATTGGATAGGTTGTGTAGCCTAGATATGATTTATATTAGTTATCCTTACATACCATGATAATCTCTTATGAAGAACCTTGGTCAAGGGGGAGATGGAGGCTCGATGGGTTCATCTTTAAAGGTTAGTATTCCTAACTTTATTCCTCCTTTTTAAGACTAGATAGATAGTGCATTTTTATTCTTCTCTTCCATGTATTAATATTCCATTTAAATTGACATGAGTATATGTATTCTAGTGCATGTTTAGTTTATTTGTTTATTTTTTTGTTTCTAACCCCCACATTGTGCCACAAGATTTGGTGTACACTAGATTAGATTTACTTTTCTTGTTATTAGATTAGTAAAATATTAAATCATAGGACTTTGTTAGGGTTATTATGAGATTATGTTATACTATAGGCTTTGGAACCCTACCTCACACAATGTGTTATGATAAGTGATCCCTTAATCAAGTCCAACTTATCATAAAATTGGTCATGCTCATACTTAATAATTTTATGCTCTCTAATTAGAAGTGTAGGGGTGCTCTATCCCATTTGATTTAGGATTGATTTACGAACATGATGTATTTTTGATTGCATACATTCTAGTGAACCCAACATGAAACTAACCCTTTTATGATTTCTTTCACTTATTTAATTTATATTATTCATTATTTTTATAATATCTTTACTATGTTGGATCGACCTTATCAACCCAATTTATTTAGCTATGTGCACAGGTTTGTAGGAATAGGTAACTGGCTTGACCAACTCAACCTAGTTTAGGTTTTTAAACTTTTAGACTTATATTCAACTAAATAAATTGACTAGCTTGATGTAGTACAAGTTTTTTAGGTTTTTAAAACTCTTATTTATCTTACTAGGTCAACCAAGTTGACCTAGGGCATTTTTAACAAGTTCTTATATAGCTTGATTGACCAGCTCAACCTAGTTTGTAGGATTTAGATAGTTTTCTCCATGTTATCATATCATATATCTTCTCCTTTTCATATCTAAACCATTTGGGCCAATTTGTATTTTCTCTATATCTTTATTTTTCTATACTTTAATTTCAAGTTTACAGTCTTTAGAATTTCTACATAGTCAACTAGGTTGATCTTGTAGACCTAGTTTTGTGTTCTATGTTTTCTAAAATAACGAGGTCGACTTGACTAACCTAGTTCAAGTTTAGACTTTGATTCCATAGTATAGGTTTGACCTTGTTAACCCTAATATATATGATTATACATATAGTTTATCGACTATACCTTATTTCAAATTTAGAATAAACTAGATATGTTAATCACAAATTTCTTTTAAGTTGATAGCATGCTTAGAATAACTCACATAGTCTAATTAGGTGGTTTTCAATTAATCACTTAGTTTCACTATTTCTATTTTATGCACACATGACCAAACGACATAAACATCACCAAGCATTTAAACATTTGACTACTTAGGTCTACCTACTTGGATTTCATCACCAAGGGGGAAGTCGAATTGATGCTCTGGTCAAGTATAACACATGGTTAATGGTATATTTTGGCTAATCACCCATTACCATTATTTTTTTGGTGTGTGAAGTGAGGGACTAGGCCCTAATATGAAAATTTTCTCATTGCCACTATAGTTCCTTTGATCCTAAACTTACCTAAAACTATACATAGATTACTATCTAGTACCTTGATTGTAGCCAATCTCCCTTTACACTTAAAATAATTATTAATAATTTAATCAACATTCTAGGTTGACCAAGTAGCTAGCTTTACTTTCAAGTTGTTTGCTTATTTTTTGGTCAATTATATGTGCACAATCTTGCATTAACCAATGTTAGTTCAAGATTTTATTTTGTGTGCATTAATTATATTAGTGAGTGTTAATTCAATTGACTATTTATTTCCCTTCAAGTACTTACTATTATCTTACATTACTTCCAATTATCTTGCTTTAATTCATATCCTGTTATCATCTTTCTTTTCTTCCTTGTCTATTATACTAGGTTGACCCTATTGACCTTGTATCTTTTTCAGCCCTTGTACACTAAGCTAGGTGGACCTGGTTGACCTAGTACTATTTACAACATCTTTACCTCTTTCTACCAATCATTATTCATTAAATTAGGTCGACCCTATGGACCCTGTATAGTTTTACAGCCCATGTTTTTGCATTAGGTCTACTAGGTCAACCTAGTATTATTTTAGTCATTTTATAATTATTTGCTTTCTCATCTTGCTTCTCTCTATTTCATCATGGACATTTTGTTTTGTGACAACACTAAATTCCAACCAATAAACATGATGGAATTCACCAATCCTAATAGGGTTTATTATAGACAAAGTAGGAATCCCTTTGATAATTCTAGTAATGTTCATATTGTAACCCGCATGATGAACTATGGGATCCCTCCTCATACCCCTTTGAAAAAAATACTCTTCTTATCTTAGAAGATCAACCTAAGTTAGAATGTACTCTTGAAATGTTATTCTTTATCATAGAATTCCCTCAGCATAGAGGGAAGGATCCTTCCACCATCTATAACCTCTTGATTAGCCATCAAGTTGGATAACCGCACTCTCCTACTCCCACTTTCTCAACTAGATTTAGGGGTACTAATTTTTTTGCTTCTCAACCTCTTCCATCAATCTTGACTCCTTATTATGTCATGGCATCTTATTCTTTAACTTCTTCCACCTCTATGCCTAGTATCTCAACTAACATGGTAGGTTCTACATCAAGTGGTCCTCTCATAAGATCCACTATCCCTAATCCATCCACTAGTTCAATGTTTTCTACCCAAGACACTCATTCTTATAGTAATTCTTCCTATCAACCATTTACTAGTCCATCTTTTGCTTCACAAGAAAAATTTTCCACTAGTGCCTCAAATTCTCATAACTCTTCTCAATCTCATATCAACACTAATAGTGGTACCCAAGCCACTAACTCCAACACAAACACCAATACTACTTATTCTAATAACAATAATCAAACTCATCAATTATTGTTACAAACTCTTAATTAATTTAACACATTCCAAGCTCATAATAATAACTAAATGATGTGAATGAAAAACCATCTTCTTAATATTCAATCCAATTCTCAAATAATGACTTAGGGCACACATAAATAAAGTTTTCCTTCTCTTCCTCTTTGATATTCTCAAGGTAATCTCTCATCAATAATTTAAAAAATGAACCTATTACCACCCAGATTTCTAACATTGACATTAGAGGTATAACACCTACAATATCTTACAATGGATCAACTGATCCTACTATACACCTTCAAACATTTGGAAATATTTACAAGGATTTGTTCAAGTTAAATACCTTTGATGCTACTAAAATATTAGCCAAAACCCTCATGGGTGATGCCTTTGATTTGTATAATCAACTTAAAACACACTATATCACTAGTTTGGAAATAAAGATTCCTCCTCTTCCTCTTTGATATTCTCAAGGTAATCTCTCATCAATAATTTAAAAAATGAACCTATTACCACCCAAATTTCTAACATTGACATTAGAGGTATAACACCTACAATATCTTACAATGGATCAACTGATCCTACTATTCACCTTCAAACATTTTGAAATCTTTACAAGGATTGGTTCAAGTTAAATACCTTTGATGCTACAAAAATATTAGCCAAAACCCTCATGGGTGATGCCTTTGATTTGTATAATCAACTTAAAACACACTATATCACTAGTTTGGAGGACTTAGTAAATGCATTAGTGCAATAATTTCAAACTAGTGATCTTCTTGAGAATACTTTGGCTTATTTCATCAATTACAAACAAAATAAAAATGAAACTACCCAAGCCTTTGTCAAGAGATGGAAGACTTTGTCAAATAAATGTGAACATAACATGGTGGATGATAATATCCTTCATCTCTTTACAAATGATTTATTTTTTCCTAAATTACTATATCAAGTTTGTACCCTTTCTCCATGTACCTTGGAGGAAGTTATCGATCAAACCAAAAGACAATATTTCCTCATGTGTCAATTAGAGCCACCCTAACCTTCCATAGGCCCTTACCTATTATTAAATAACAAAAACCATAATATTACCAATGATGGTGTTATCGATTCATATGACACCTTTCACAATGTTTAAGTTGTCAGTCATAGCCCTTCTTCAAAACTAACTCCTTCTCAACAATTCACTAATACTCATTTCTCAACAAACAACATTAATTTCCATAAGCCTTTATCCTTATCTAAATTGCTTACACTTCTACCTAGGACTCTTCCACAAGAGCTTGACCCTAATTGACCTATGAAATCATGGTATGATCCTAATAAGTTTTGTTTGGTTTCATGCTAGTTGGGGTCACTCTCACAAGACTTATAGACAACACCATAATTTATCCATGTAAATTATTCTTGGACCAAATTTAGATCATGATTATATTATCTATAAGTCTCAACAAGCCTATGAGATTACTTTCAAAGACTATAAATCACATGATAAAACACAAGCCTTAAATCAATCAAATTCTCATTTAGCTATCTATAAAGACCCCTTGACAAATCATCAACTAATCCAAGAAAGTCAAGATAATCCCACTTCTTCCACAAATAATTTAGAAATTCTTGTTAAACCAAATTCCAAAGAGAATGTGGTTAGCATGACCAATATACAAATAGTGGTGGATTTCATTGATTCACAACCTATCTACAGTCCTTCCCATAAGACATATCATGTTATCTAGGATTCTTCTCCAACTCATTTACATGAGTTGGGGAAAGAATAAATAATTTATTTTGATGCTATAATTTATGATTCTCCCTTGGATGAAACATCTCGTACTATTTTTAGTTCTCTCCCATCATCTTATAATGCTAATAACAATCCAATTTATACTAAAAATTATTCTTCCAAACTTCAAGGTTGATCTAAATAAACTACTTCTTCATCACCAAAAGATTTATGGTCTTCTTGTCAACCTTCTCATTCTTATCAACATAGATTATAGTTCTCTTTAGATCCACCTTTTGAAGACCTTATTAATCATTATGCACCTATATCTAAAAATATACTTATGGGTTATGATGAGTGGGATCCCATTGCATAACTTACTAATCTTCCATCTCAAATACCTTTCTTTGAACTCATGAGCACATATCCACATCATATAAATCATCTCATGTAACTCTTATTGGAGATGAATATACCTCACCCTCCTCTAGTAGGATAGGAGGCTACTTTATCTAGATCTAAGGATAATATCTTACAATAATGTGAAGAGATGTCTATTAACATTGATGAAATTCTAGACACTTCTCTTTCTTTATGATTTCCCATAGCTTTTATGATTCTTGACGAGATTCTACTTCATGCAGATGATCCTCCTTTTTTCATTAGCATCCAAATCTATGATATGTAAGTTAATCAAACCTTGATCGATGAGGAATATAGAACTTGTATCACTTCCCTTGATTTCATTATGAATCTTAGGTATTATGAATGTAATCTCAAGTCTAAACACATCACATGCCAAGGATATGATAGAAGGCAAATGCCTCCCTTAGGGTGTGTGTGGCTTCCCATTACCATCTCACTTATTACCATTCATGTGAATGTGATGATCTTCAAATTTTTCCTTTAGTATAACATCTTTATTAGTAGACCATGGACTCATCATATCTAAGTCATTGCATCTTTCACCTGCCAATGCATAAAATTTCCTCATAATGGAGCCCTTTATAGGATTCAAGGAGACATTAACCCTTGGAATTTTGAATAATTCCAAAATTTTGGTGTCTTCAATATTCTTACTCTTGAACCTTTGCCTAGTGTTCCATTCCATGAATCATAACATCTCAATTTTAAGGTCAAATCAACTAGAGGTTATAATGGGCATCCTAATCTTATTGGTAACATTCTTAAAAAAAAATTATACTCTAATGATGATGAGCTTGATGAGATTAATTTAAAAATCAAAACTTACAATCCATCACCTCATCTCATCTCATAGTTGCCTACTTCCTTGTAGCCTTATTCTCATAATCCTCCTTGTGATGACATTCTCATAGTCTTAGCCAAGACAAGACACTCTATTCACCAATCTTCCTCTAATGACAAGGTTATCTTGACCTATGTCATTGATCTTCATACTCTAAATTATGATGATGTCTATTCTTTAGATCATCCTATTTTAGGTAGCCTTATCTAGGCTTGTGATGTTAAGATTATTCATTACCTCTCTTCTTTACTTGAGTATTTTCATGCACCTCATCATTTTCTTTCATTTATAGTTCTTGATTCTTGCATTTTTCCTCTTTATCATAGGGTAGAGATGGCATCGATACCTCCAGTTTCTAAAGAGCCACTTGGGACCATGTTCTTAGATCATGTTATGGTTAGACCTTATCACTTTGATACACCTAGGGTAGTCCTCTTTAAACCTTATAAAAATATTGACCCTTCTTTATTAGGTAAAACTAAACTCAAGACTACTCTTTTTTCCACTCTAGTTGAACTTGTTTCCTCTCCTACTATTGTTGAGTTTCTTCCTACTGTTCCTCTTTTTGAGCCTAGTTTCACTCTTTCTTATTCATAACCCTCTCTTCATGATTGTTTGATTCCACTACCTAAGATGGCTCCTTTGCCCACCAAATGGGTTGATGAGTCCTCTTCAACTTCTTCCATTCATATTTCACCTCCTTCCATGAGTGCTCCTAAAACCACTCACAAGAATATATATTACTTACATGAGATAAATAATCACTCTTCTACCCACTATCATAAGTTTTAACAAGAACTTGATACCTTGCATTCTTCTTCCCCATCATCCAACAGATACATACCTCCCTTGAAGGTAATCCCTAAATATTTACCTAAGTATGGTGAGGTATATTGCCTATGGCAACTATGTGGCACACATCACACTAATTATTATTGAATTCTTTAACATCTTAAAGATCACCTTGTAGCCATCCCTGGGCCTTCTACCATTACTCCCATAGGTTATTCTTATAATAAGGCTCCTCATTAATCTCTTATGGTTCCACATCTAGTGGTTACATCACCTCTTATGGTCCCTTCACCACCTTTTATGCCTCCACCTATGATTCCTTCACCTGTGTATCTTCCCTCACCTATGGATCCTTTTCCACTCATGAGTCCTTGAATCATGGATCTTTATCTACCTATAATTCCTTATTCTCATATAGATAATATTTCCATGCATTCTCTTGACCAACCTTTGCCTAACTTTCTTCCTCAGCATGATCCTTTGAGAATTCATTAATTTTTTAGTTAAGGATATTAGAAAAGAAGTATTTGCCCAATATTCACTAAAGATTGATGAGACCCTAGTTGTAGTATGCATTCAGTGTCATAGAGACTTATATGATGTATTAGATAATGTGTGTGGAAAGATTTATAAGTATTTATGAGCACATGCATGGTGATTTCTCATTTAACTTTGGATTGGACATGTGTTCCAATATTATTTATATTTTAATTATATCATTTGACATTGTGTCAAATTCTTTCTTAATTTATATCATTGTTCTCCTTCTTGTTGTACAATAGCTAGCTTATGTTATCATTTTTATTTATAATATGATTGTCTTTATCTTATTATTTCATCACTTTATTTTCCTTTAGTTTTTTTATAAGAACTCTTTCCTTGTATCTTCATTATTGTTTGCCTTCTTATATTTATTTTTTCACAAATAGTTGTTATGGTGAATTGGTTATATTTACCCTCTTCCCTTTGGTTACTATCTCCTATTACCATGTGATCAGTTAACAAGCAATCATTCTCATTACTATTTATTTTCATTAGTCCTCATTTGGATCTCATTTTTCTCTTCTTCCTTTTTTTCTAAACTAATCATATACACAGTTGAGACTTGAGATCACATGCTCATTTCATTGTCAAGCCTAAGTTTTCTAGTCAGTCTTTTGTCTTGGGTTACTTAGCTTCCTTCAGCCTTATCCTATAGCTCATTTGTGTGTATCACTATGTCTCTCATGATTTGTCATTCCAAATATGTATGGAGGAGGAATATTAAAAATCATTAAAAAGAAAGTTAAAATCCAAATCATTTAAACAAAAGGCAATTATATCAAAAGGAAAAAATATTGAATGTTCTTAAAAGTCTAATCACACTAAAAGATGTGATTCAAATCACATTTCCTTGTTCTAGTCAAAGATCAAACTTCATAGTTGGCCTCATGGTAGATCCAAGGTCCTATGGGGTGTGATATGATAGTATATTAGAAGAGCAGAATAAAAAAATATTTTAGTGCTACCTACTTTTTCATACAAGTACCCAATCTTCATAGTAGACTAACGACTCTGTAAGGGGCCTTGAGGAGTAGGGAACATGTGGGAAGGTAGGTCCATTTTAATTTTCCCTATACCAATATACCATCATGAGTTGATCTTAGTACTAAACCTATTTGCCTACAAATCTTTATGTCTATATCAAGAAGGTTTTCTTTATACATATATGACCACTAGTCACTTAGTATATTTTCATGTCCTTAGTATGCCTCTTTCCTCCTAAGGTCTTCTCATAAGATGCCTAAGTATTTATTATTACACTCCCTTTTTAATTCCTTTTCCTTCATATTTCCTCTTGTGAATTTTTTTTTATTACTAATCACTCCCTATGGGATATCATTTGTGAGTTGATTTATAAGACCAAAAATAGGACCTAGCATCCCTCACAAATTACCATCTTTTCCATCCTATTACCCACATCCTTGATTTACCATTTCTTATCCTTATTCTTACCAATATTGATTTGGTACCCCTTGGGTTTTTATTTGGTGAGTTTTAGTGTAAGACTATTGATAGCACCTAACCCTACTCAAAAAATATTCCAATATTCAAGTCACCATCCAAAATTACATGTGTCAAGTATGAGATAAGATTAGATACATTATCAAGTTACACATCATTGACATGTTTCCCATATTTATATTTAGTATGTTTTATGATTACTTCATTTTTATTTGACATTTTATTTTCTAATTTGTTGAGTGCATGTAAGAGTACAACTATTTCTTGAAATAATCATACTTCTTATCTTGAATTAGTATCATAAATTTATGACCAATTTTTTTCAAGTTTTATTTTTCTTTTTTAATTCCCATCATGATATAGTATAATTGATTGAATTAATTTTGATTTGCTTTTAATACCATTTATACCCTTTTACACATCTTAAATTTTATTAAATTATTTTTCATACTTCCCAATGTGATATTTAGTATGATTTTACTTGTTTTAATTTGGTGCAAAAATCTTTTTCACTAGTTTATAAATAAATCCCATTTTACCTTCTTGTTTTCCATTTTCTTGGATTTATATACTTAGTAATTGTTTTTTATTACACATTTCCCAACATAAACTAGTGTCTAGTGCATTTTTAATTGATTATATTTTTCCAAGTCCTTTTTTGCCTATTTCTTTTCAACCATGCATGTGTACTCCATAATGCTAGAAAAGAAACCACACCACATATATTTCCTATAACAAATATAAATACATGTGCTATATAGAAATATATCCAAAAGAATCCATAAACACAACCATCATAAAATAAAACATACATAACCAACAACAATAAGACAAAATGATACACCATATATATACCATGAGTTTGATACAACATATACAACCATATACAAATCCTTAGTACTAGGGATGGCCTCCATCATATCTATCTCATGGCCTAGCTACACTAGCTAATGAAACATTATAATGAGATAGTCTAAGATGACAATCCCTCTACCTATCCTTATAGATGTGCTACCTACACCTATGCCTGCACTATCTCAACCTGGGTCACTATATGTGCCTGTGTTAATTATGTATCACTATATATATGCTTACATCATCTATGTAATTATATCTATATGTGTAGCTCTCTAATTTTCTAGAGACTTCTAGTCTTATCTCTCACCTACTCCCATCTCTATTGGTGGTTGCATCCTCTCTCTCTACACATGTATCTAAACCAGCTCACCTAAGCTTGGGTAGATGGTACACATAGATACTCTAGTATCATGGGGTTGTATGGTTGTAGAGTTTCATCTAGGATGTCATGGATTTCTCCCCTTAGTAGGGACCCCCATCTCTGCTCCCCATCCTTAGGTATACCTACAAAATCTCACAAAATGGATATTAGATCACTATCATATCTCGTAACATCTATCTATATCTCTCTACTACCAAATAAAAACATAAGAAACAATTCAACCATTTTTATACCTATTTGTGTCTTGGTTCCCATGATATCATCATTTGAATGATTTCCTATCATAGTCTCCCTATCTACATGGCCTCCTAGTACCTCCTAGTACCTCCTCGATAGGTCACCTTTTCGAACCTGGTTGTCATGGCTCATGTCCATCTTAGCATTCATCTGAGTGGTCTCTCTGTCATCTCCTTTGGTTCATATAAGGGATCATTTAGGATGTATATAGTCTTCACTCTCTCTTATCTCTATCACTATCATGTCCTTGATGGTTAAGACTCATATTACTATAGGGTTGGTAGTGGTAC
The DNA here is from genome assembly GCA_037957365.1 of Torreya grandis. NCBI lineage: Eukaryota > Viridiplantae > Streptophyta > Pinopsida > Cupressales > Taxaceae > Torreya > Torreya grandis. The sequence continues at coordinate 887,095 of JARHVA010006253.1, read as the reverse complement.
ATTGGGTATTTTTACCTCCTCGTCTACCACTCATCATGCCTAATAATTCCATGGTCACTTCTGACATGACTTTAGTGTCAACTCACTATCAATGGTCTGAGTCTCTTCTTCCCTCATGGATCCCTCACATGCTAAGCCTACTAGTTAGGCATTAATATTGGTTTCATCGAATGAGTTAGGCCCATTTCTCATGGTACCCATGCCACCAAATGTGGCTTTTTCCATGACATATAGTGTTTAATTACCTCTTTCTTCTCTAGTGTTAGTACAACTATGTGCTAACTCACCCATATAGCTATTATGTTTCCATATGATTACCACATGATGTTTTCATGTCTTACTAACTATAACACTAGCATGTGGTGCATGGCCCACCTACTTGGTCTTGTCTCTATCTCTACACTCAAGGTAACCCATCATTGACTACATAGGGTAACCCAGCCAGTCAATACATGAGAAATCTCTCATATATCCATGTTTTTAGTAATATGATCAGTCTTATAATCTTCTACCCACTAAACAACATCTCAAATATAATATTTATGATCTAGACCTAGATGATAGAGCCTAGATCATATGGTACTGCCTCCTTTGACATCATCCTACTCAAGGCTACCATGAATAGGGGTACCTTATTATCTGACATGTGATAGAGTACCCATTATGTCATAAATCCTATCACCACCTTTCAGATGTCTAGAATATATGACATATACAAATCATCCATACTAACTCTCCATCCTCTCAATATCATCTCTAAGCTTATAACCCACATAACTAAGGCTCTCCTCTCCTTTAAGCTATCTAATATCCCTATGGTCATTGATTCTCTTGCTATGGATAGCTTGAGAATGGCATGGACATCTTCTAATGTGATACCCACCTCTATCACATCCCCATCCACTTACCATTTGAAGGTGTTAGTTAATCATTCCTAGTATCTTAGTAATATGACCAAAAAGTCAATGCTAAGGGGGATCCTACATATATCATAAATACATCCTAGACCCATGACTACTAGTCTAGCTCGATCTTCATCTGACAATCTATCTAAATTTTTTGGAAACTAAGACATGTCCACTAACCTCCAAAATCTTGATCATCTTTATAACCAATAAATAATAAAGGATGTATTAGTTCCTCCATGTCATATCATAATACATTCTTTATACATCATTTTTACAATTTTAATTAAAAAAAGCCTAATCATTTTTTACATTATTCATTTTATCTTTTTTTTAGTTTTCTTGGTCCATTTTACCCTCCTTTGGTCATTTAAAACCATTCTATCCCTCTTTTGGCTTTCTGCATGCTTTTTTGTGCTTATTATGGTTCCTTAGTCAACTTAGTTTGACCAAAATTTCCTTATTTTTGTCTTAGTTGACTTCAAATTTCAATTTAACCCTCTTATCTTCCCATCCCTAGTATTAAGTCTTCATTTTAGCCCTTACATACTAGTTACACATTCCATTCTAGCTTTTTAGCTTGCAGATTACACTTGGTCAATCCATACCTACTAGGTTGACCATATGGATTCTACCCTATTTCATCCTACTAGGTCAACTTGGTTGACCTAGTACATTTTTACCAAAATGTGCATTTCACTCACTTTCTTCCCAAACCATTCCAACCCATTTATCATCTTGTTATCTACTACCCTTAAAATCTAAGTTTGATTAATTTTTACATATAGAAAATGCTTAAAATTAAAATTTATAAAAAATTAACTTAATTCAATATAAAATTTTAGAAACTAGTTTGAGATCCATGGTTGCATACTTGCAGTGCACCTATTTCCACCTCTATATATCCTCCTCATCTAGCATGTCATTCTGTTTACATCCTAGCCTTGTGTGGTCACATAACTCTCTTTTCTCTTTTTCACAATTCAAAATGCCAAATGAATTCTCCTTTTCTCTATTTAAAACCACTTTTTAGCAACTTGATTCTTTCATTTATTTTTTTGGTAGATTCCTTGTTTTTCCTTTATCTTTATTTTTGCTCATCCATTTTGAAAACCATAAAATGCATTATAATTTTGATGACATAAATATTATTCTACACTATCATATGTCTATCTTCCAAAAGAATTATTTTTGGCTATTTTTTGCACTAAGTTTTATAGGTATGCCTAGTGTACTCTACATTGGGCACCTTCATTTCTTAAAGTCTACTTCTCTATCTATATCACTAAGGTAAGTTAAAGGTATGTGTTTTTAAATACATTTCTTTCATTTATATTATTTATTACCTAATACACCATATTTAGCATTAACATTGTGTGTTATCATGTTTTCTTTAGAAGCACCATCGCATGTTGCACTTACATGACACATGATGAGTTTTGGCTAGGGTTTATGTATACACATAATATTTTTAAATTTTAATTAACTAATGACACTTTTTATCTTGTAAGAACCTATTAAGTCTCAATCTCTCTAAGTGCATGGCTGAAGGGATGCATCAAGAAAGGGGTGGGTAGACCATCAATGCTTTATAAGATTGTTGTTCCTTTTGTCACTTACCGTCCACACACTATCCTCTTAAAGCCATTGAACCCAAGCTTATTCTTCTTAGTTATACCTAGTCTTATCACTTGTTATGTTTTATCCTTCATTTATTTATTTATCACCCTTTTGACCTATTTGTTGTGCTAAGTCGACCAGGTTAACCTAGCATAGTTTGGGGACTTTTTCTCTCTTTTGGTCTGTTGGCCTCTCTGCCAAACTAGAATAGACCTAAAGAGTTAGACCCAAAAACATGTTAGGTTGACCAAGTTGACCTAGCATAGCTAATGTTCCCAAATGATTTTAATATAAGATACTACTATATATACAAGGTCATGTACCACCATTTTATAAGAGTGAAGAATCAAGTGAAGAAGTGTGAATTAACATCTGCTTATTAACCATTCTACTTGGGGAATCAAGTTTTAGGCTTTAATACTTTTTTCTATAATCTCATCTTTTGGATAAGTATTTTAGATATTTAGATAGGTTGTGTAGCCTAGAGCTGATTTATCTTAGTTATCCTTACATACCATAGCAATCTATTGTGAATCACATTGGCCAAGGGGGAAATTGATGCTCAGTGGGTTTATCTTCAAAGGTAAGTATTCCTAACTTTATTCCTCCTTTGTAAAAGTATAAATATAGTGCATTTGTATTCTTCTCTTCTATGTATTAGAATTTTATATACATTAATGTGAGTATATATATTCTAATACATGTTTAGTTTATTTGTTTATTTATTTTATTTCTAACCCCCACTTTTTGCCATAAGCTTTGGTGTGAACTAGATTAGATTTAATTTTCTTGTTATTATATTAGTTAAATATTAAATCATAGGAATCTTTTAGGGTTATGGTGAGATTATGTTATACTATAGGATTTGGAACCCTACCTCACATGGTGTGTTGTGACAAGCGATCTCCTAATTAGGTCTAGCAAATCCTCACATTGGTCATGCTCTCACTTAACAATTATATGCTCTCCAATCAGAAGTGTAGGTGTACTCTATCCCAGTTGATCCAAGATTTATTTATGGACATGATGCATTTATAATTGAATACACAAAAAACCTAAGGGAAAATTAAGATAGTCATAAAAAGGTTTCTAGGAGGATGAGAGTTTCATTTGAGGTAAAAAGGCAATAACTAATCCATTCAAACTACATAAGCCCAACTACTCATAAACCCTAAGCTTGATTATAAGGTTATGAGGGGCATATAGAGGGTAGGTTTTAAATAAGGCTTGATCCTAAAAATTATACTAGGACATGAGGGCTTATTTCATAAGGATTTCAACTCCATAATAACTGTTAAAGGGGAGAAAATGATACTCTGGTCATTAACACTCAGACATGGCAGGAATAGTCATACTCAAGGTAGACCTATGAGAGAAAGGGGACTAAGGTGGTAGTTTTGGAAGCTAAGGACAAGTAAAAGAGATGAAAACAAATTGGAAGGTTTTCTATGGTGAGACTAAAGAGACATATTCATCTATAGATAGATCAAAGCCCTAAAGACTCAATTTAGGCTTATTAGGCCTAAAAGCAACCTTGATTCCTCAAGACACCACCTCCATATTTGTGACATATAAAAACCTCGTAAGAAAATTCAATGCCATAAGAATACATAATAGGATGGTTTAAGTCTTAAAAAAATAGTTTTTTATGGATAAAAGTAATAAAGTGTCAAATTTGGTCTTAACACTCTCTCAAGTTACACTACCCCTAATCTCCCATCTCGAACAATAAACTAAAATTCTCATATCTCACCAACCATAAAGACTCAATTCTATTGCTCACAGGGTGATTTGGGGACCTATAAGAAATAACATCCATGAAGGAAACAATTTTATTAGTGATCCCATCTCTATGAATAATCACTAACATTGAAACCTACCCAAAATGCTTAGCAAGGAGCTCATAGATTAGAAGCTTTCACTCATATCTCATTATACATTTTACATAGAACCAATATATATTTAATATATTTAATTTGGTATATTAGATAGGTATATAGGAAAAAGGTTTCATATTAGAGTCATGTAATCTATTAACTATTGTTAAGATGGTAGACCTCCAAAATCTTGCAAAAACCCTAACATATATTTTTTGGGAGAGAACCTAAGGAATTTGCAATCAAACACCCTATATTGGCTTATAAAATATTATAAGCACATGATCCACTCTGAGTAGGTCATGTTCATGGTATTAGATTTTATGGATAGTTGTAGGACCCCTATAAACTCTATTCTCATTAGGTTTTGTGGTATTTTTAAGCTGAAAAGCTGATAAAAAGTTAAATATCAATGGGGGTAGTATGATATTTATTATATCTTTTTCTATCTTAAAATAATCACAAATCTTCTTGTAAATGCTTTTATTTGTCTATACCAAATAGGTAGTAAAAAAACCTAGAGAAAGGTGACCTAGTCATATATATGAGCAATGTTGCATGAGGTGCACTATTGGAAAGGCACAATTCAAGATGTGAATTGATTTCATACCTAAATCAGACTCACTTTTCCATTCTTGGAGGTTATACATAGGTATCATGTCCAACCAAGCACCTAATACTAAGAAATTAGGCCTAATTGCCTAGTAGGCCTATTTTATCATCAAGAGAATATGTTGGTTGACATGAAGGATATATTGAGTGGGTCATTTATATGTCATAACACCTTATAAATTATGCATAAAATTGAGAAGACACACTCCATCTTCATCATGTATAATGGTAAATTTCTTGAGCCTAGTCAACATGCAAGAAGGAGGTAGTTATTTAATACTTCATGAGGGGACCTAATTGAGCCACTTTGATGTTTGTAACTATCAAAAGAGAGGGTTATTGACTATATTTTGGCATGGCCATGATATTTATGGGTCAACTAATCTTTAATTATCCACCCCCACTACACTTTAATATTTAAAAACTCATTGAAGACACCAATCAACCTAGGAAATGCATGGAGAAGGAATGAAGGGCCAATTATAACTATTAGTTGAATGAATGGTGAATACTAGGACATATTATCTAGTTTTCCATTCCTCATTTTCTCTTCTATATTATTAATTTTTCTATAAATTTAATCTCTTAGGATATTGTATCTATCCCTCAGCTAGGTATGATAAGACTCTACCAAAATTGTATCTTACAAACTCCTTTGAATCAATAAAGGAGTATTTTCACGTTTTTTTTCTAGAATTAGTGTGTAAATGTTTGTTTATTTGTATAAGTGTGAATTTAAATCCTCATTTTTAGGTCCTTTCCTTCACCTAATTGATATAATTCTTTCTTATACAGGTTATGTGATGTGCCAAAGTGCTGGTAGTTATGTTGAAGAGTAAGTTGGATGATAGTGCATTAAACACACCTCTTGTCCATTACCTTCATGTTGTAGACATAAAACATATATTTCACATGAAATAATTATGCTTAGGTTTTTATTATAAATCATTTTTCGATCATTAACCTTTACTTAATTTAGAAAGTATTGATTAACGATCAGTTAGAGTGGATAAATCAATATTACTACATCACCCCTTTAGAGTAGATTTGATTTCATGTATTTATTTCTCCCTTTTCACCCCAATAAGCTAGTAGGTTTTATTTATTTGAGTTAAATGTATGTACCATGGGAGCTACCCCATAAACTATAGGTTTAGCCTATCCATAGGTCAACCATAGCCTTAGGCTAATCCCATGTTAGCCCCAACTTGGAAGTAGGCCTAAAAAACCACCTCATAAGGGTGTAATTTAGAGTGTTAATAGTTATAGAATGCTTATTGGGACTTGATTCAATAATATTAGAGCACATTCCATCCTCATTTGGTGATCTCAAGCAACTACAAGCATTGGAGAAGCATATTTACAATCAAAATTTCATGCCAAATTGGTCATCAGAAGGTCTCATCTTAAGGGTAAGAACATATTGATGTTCAAAGTTCACTTGTATTTTCAATTGTTTCATAATGTCTAATGTTTGGATATGGAGATAGTTACTACGTTATACCATCTTATCAACTCTACAATAAACTCTATTAATCATATCATGACCCATACCAACCTTATTTTGAGCTTCCTCAACCTTAATTTCAGTTATATATGCAACTCCCCACCATACATTCACCTCCTTAGAAACCTACCTGTCCTCCTAATGAGTTTTGGCAACATCATGATGCTTCTAATCAGCCTAACCATGTCCTAAACTAGTCCATTTCAAGACTTAATTAAGCCTTATTTGGGTATGAGAGATATATGGTTGGGATTGACATGTCAAGGATTTATGGCTAGAGGGTCCCTAATCACCTAATAAAGAGCATGAGAGCCTCATTACAACAAGTCAAGAGAGAATGGGCATTTTTTATGAAGGAGAATCAGTCAAATCCAACTAATGATATATTAGATATAGGTGTTCTAATTGAAGTAATAAAGGAAAATATATTAGTCCATGAGGGGAAATAAATCCAATTTTACCATCCTCATATACCCTCCTTCATCCCTCATTAGTCCTCTATTAATTATCCCATCCTCCCTCAAGAGTTCAAAGCAAGTGAGTGTCAAAACCTTCTAATTTCCCCACAAGCTCTTCAAGCCTTCCCTACTTGAAATTACTTCCAAGAAAGTACACAAGGGAGGGAAGAAGTGTGTGTTGAGAGGGATGAGTTTTATGGTTGAGATCAAACCTTATAGGACCATTCCCTTCCTAATCAGCCTAAAGATATCTTTGATTAATTTAAACTTGACCTTGAAAAATACCTATCTAGAAAAGTTAAACTTGCAAATAATCACTTATCTTAGTCAATAGAAGTAGAAAGAGAAGTGAAACCCCAAGATAATTTTCCTTCATTCCTCCCCAAAATTATAGTACATAAAATAAAGAAGCTCCTAGATCTAAGGTTCCAACTTGGAAACAAGTATTGGAGTCATGGGGAGAGGGAGGTGAGTCAAGCCTTCACCAAGAGGTTAAAGCCAAAGATAAATATGAAATCACTCAATCCCCATCCCTCCCTCTTAAAGAACCTAAAACCTTCCCATTATGAAGATATATTCAAGATAGTATGTAGAATGAGAATGAGGTGCTAGTTTTTAAGAGTGAACATCATAATGAGAAGAATGAAGCATCTATAACACAACTAGACTTGAGCTCTATTCTAGATTTATTTCAAAAATCTCCCATTCCACTTCTTGAAAAGGAGCTTGATCTTGAGGAGGTAAGTGAATAAGGTCAAACTATGGTGGTAGTTGATGTAAGTGAGATAGAATAATAAATTGCCATTGAGACACCCCTTGGTGAGGAGAAACACAACTTGACCTTAAATAATATTGAAGATGGTGAACTTCAAGAAGATAAAGGTAATCAAGATAATTCATAAGAAGAAGACATTTTAGATGGACAAAAATAAAATGACATTGAATATATCCTTGATGACATGGTAGCTACTCTCCACCATGAAAATCTTAAAGAGTATAAGAATAGGATAGTTATCCAACTTAGAATAGCTGTAGAATAAGGACACATCCCTCAAGAGGCTACAATTATTTAAGAGACATACAAACCAACTTGTGAGGTTGAGGTAAAAGATAACTTTGATGAGAGATAAAATGATCAAGTTATTATTGTGGATGAATAAGCTCCCGATGATCCTTCAAAGGTGGTATGAAGTGGCTTAGAGTCCCATGAGCATGGCTGAGGAGGTAATGTTTCAAAATCTTTCTCTAGTTGTGTTATTCATGTTCATACATCAATCATTATCAAACTTGAACAGAATCTAATAAAAGTAGAGATATGTGATAATTGATCAAAGGAATTATTTGACATCATCAAATCAGGGTACTTTATTTTAGAAACATGTTATGACCTAGTTTAGATTGAGAAAAATAGTATCACAAAACAAGAGGAAGGCATCCTTCCAACCATGCCATCCCAAGAGACTATTTAGTGTGAAGATGACTTGTTTAAGATATTCAAACAAATCATCCCCTCATCTGAGTTACAGATGTCTCTTTAATCTTGGGTAATGAAACTAAATTTGAAATGTCTCAATATTTCATGAAGCAAGATCCACCTCTCTTAGAAGTTTGCCTAACAATCATCCCACAAGATTCACTTCAAATTGTTCAGCTTGATTAGGAGAAACCTATGACTAATGTAGAGATAAGGTTATTCATGCAAAGTAGACAAGTTTGGGATGATTATGACTGGTTACTTGGTACAAGTATCTAACCCATGTACCTAGGAATGGAGCAAGAAGGTCCAACTACTCTTCTAAGAGGCTATTAGTATGCCAACATATCTAAATACAAGCGGAAGTCATTCAATGAGTAAGAACTGATTAGAGCCCAATTAATACATGAAAAACTGACCTCATCATAACATGGTGATAAAAGAAACTTCCCATTTAATATTTGAGGAGAAAGAAAGTGTGTTTAATTTAGTTATTTATAGTAGAGTGGTATCTTGTTTAAAATAAGTGTGTTAACATAACTTTAGTTTGTTTCCTTGTTGCTTGGTTGTCGTATCTTGTCAATTCTTAGGTGTTAGTTGTTATTTCCTTAGGTATTAGATGTTTCCATTGGTATTATTTCATTTTGAGTTTATTGTTTCAATCCTTAAAGGTGTTATAAGCTAATAAATATGATTGGTAGTCTAAGAAGAGTGTCATCTAAGTCATATTTCCATGTATGAGTCATGACTGTCATGGAGAAATAGTGGGTTCCCTTGAATAACAGGTTGGTCATCCCTTGTTAGTTACGAAAGATGTTGACAATTTGGCCTCCCAAGCCAAATTCAAACCCATATAACTAAAATCTTTCCAATGACACCCATCCAATCTTGTATATTATGATCTTCATGCATCTTGGTGTCATGTTTGGTCTCTTTTATAAGTATTTTATCATTATTAGAGGTGGCATGATATGTGTTAGATCCTACTTGTGAAATCATCATATCATATCTATTTTTGGTCTTTAAATGATGTATTAAGAGGGCATGGTGGTCCTTATATAAGTGTAATAGTTTCAAGGTGCTTTTTGAGGTCTAAAGAGTGGTCTAAGCTCTATTTGACAAAATTAAGGTCTCTTAACAAAAACTAAGGTAATTTGGGGAAATTAAGGTTTCTAGTTCTCATGGTTTTATTCTTGTTTTAAGCCATTTATTGGGATAGGATATTTTTCAGCATGATATATGTGTTTCCAAGACTCTTAGGATCATGACATAAGTTCTAGGATGTATATAAGGTAATTCTCTATGATATACCCAGTCAAACCTATTTCAAGCCTTCATAAACCCTTTAAGTCATAAAATAACCCTTCAAAAACCTCATATTAGTCAAATTGCATTGAAAAACTTTGAAAAGGTAGTTTTTAGGTATCACATTGTATTATCAATATATATTAAAAGGGTTTCATCACCATCCATTATCATGACAAGGTGTCCATATGAATAAAAGAGTCTATTCTGGAGGTCAAACCCACTTTCTAGCTATCAAAAGGGACCCACACTAGGAAAATGTGACCTTTCAGCTTCCCCACCCATACTAACTTATTTAAAAACATGTATGACTCCTATTTTCCCTCCCTTTACCCTTGAATTGCCTTTTAAAACTTTAGACATTCAAAAAAGTATAAAATAAATAATTTATAGGTGTTTCCATCCCTTATACAAATTTATATGGCCATGTTAGAGTTGGAAAAGGTTAAGTACTTCACAAAAGGTCTATTTCAAGTATGAAAAAAGAGCTTGAAATCCAAAATGTGAAAGTGAATGTAGGAAAGACAGTGAGATCCCCATCAAGCTCTTAACAAAATTATATGGCCCATTTTGAGTTACATAATATAACACGTATAAAAATATGTATATCCCATGATATTAACCAAAGGTGGGCCCATAGTTGAATTTAAATAAGTGGTATTGGTTCTTATATCTATCCCCTGATCTTTATGAATGATTACTAAGAACCCCAAGTTGTCTTAAACCCTCTACAAACCCCATATTCCCTAATATAAATAGATTCAAGTAAAGTTTAAGATTTTTGAGGTTGATAAAGCATGGAGGAGGGAATATAAAGGTCTATTGAGTATTTTTATACTCCTTCAATCATGTCCCCATGGTACTTAAAGGACATATCAGCTTAGAGATCGCCTTAGCAAATAGTTTGTAGGTTATATGATATATATTTTTCTATTGTATACAAGAACAAGAAAGGAATGTGATAAAATTAAGAGTCTAAATATTCCCTCCATGTCCCTCTCATTATCCACATGATCACCATTTTATATTATCATAAATCCTTCAAGCTCTCTAAACATCCACCATGTGATTGAAGAATGAAAAGTTTTAAGCTTATTCTCAAGACAATCAATATATAGACTAAAAGTGTATGGATCAATGTCTTCTTCATGTGGAAAAATTGATTCAAGGATGGGGAGTATTTGTCTCTAAAAGAAACAATATTAGTCATAGCCCTCAAGTCCAAGAAACCACAAACTAGCTCCCAATTCCTTCATAAAACAACATAGCAAAAGTTAAGGTTTTTTTGCTTAGTTTAACATTTTTTTATAGTCCCCAGGTTCACTTTTTCTCCATCATAATTATTTTCCCAACCAAAAAAATATAATATCTAATTGAATATCTAAGTTTAAGATATTTGGGGCTCATTAGAATAGTCTTAAGCAAGACAAGGGTAGTCCTTATGGTCTCATTGAATTGTTTGATCTATGTTAAAGATTTAATAGCATTTTCACACTGTAGTGAGCCCATATCCTAAACCCAAAAAATCCAAACTACATCTATAATATTGAATAGTATTTCAAAGGATAGTGAAGCATTGATATATTAAATCACCTATGTAATTCAATCTAAGTGCCCATGGTACCCTCACCAAGTTAAACCAAGGAGACTAAAGACAATCTCATGAACAAAGGTCCAATTACATTTGATCAAGTTGAGTAGTGATACATAGGATTATGTGTGAAAACATTATTGAACTTATTAATTCAATATATTTTATGATATAAAGGTGCATCAATATTAATATGAGGGTCTGAATATGTTTCTAATGCCAAGCTAACCCACACATGCACCATCAAGAGCTTTAAGTAATGAATTATAGACCTATAGGTCTATAGACCTGTATGTCTTCATTATCAAGTGTATGAGAGGATATTTTAGAGAAAATGGCCAAAAAATACATAAATAATAAATTCGAGGCTGAGGTGTGAATGAATTTCAAGTATTATATCATTTGAGGTCTTAAAGGGATGATCAATAATGGTAAAGAGAGACTCTTAAAACCTTACACAAACATAATGAACCTAGTACACAGATACCTACTTAGTCAATTTGGGAATATTATAAGGTTTATAAGGACTAGAAATATTTCAAAGTCTTATGTATCATGATTTAATATTCATGAAGCCTCAAAATACCAAGAATGAGGAAGGAGGATATAGGTGTACCTACTCAGTCAGAATAGGTAGCATCTTCACTAAAGAGGTGTAAATGTCAATAACCATAAATAATAATGAGGTGAAAGGAAGATAAGGAGTTCTCATTTTTTTCTAATGATCTCAATCTACTTGGAATGATGTAGTCCTCTAAAGTAATACGAGCCTTGATAGGCTAGTTAGGCCTTTAAGCCTACACAGGCAATTTTAGGTAGGACCTTGGTAGGGAGAACTAAATTTTTTTAAACCCAAAATAGAGATGAGGTGCATAAGTAAAACCAAAATCTGTTACATTTTTTCCTAAGGTCCTTAGTCTTTAGTGGATATTTTGGCCCTTTAAGATAGATAAAAGGAACCTAATGGCTTAATAGGCCTAAACTGGTATCTACAAGCCTATACCTAAATTGAAGGCATTTACAAGATTAGTGGATATTCTAGGTTGAAAATTCATAAAGGTAAATTATGAGTGGAATAAAACATTTTATAGGAAGATTAAAGTATAAATTGATGAAATGATGCAGTAAACCAAGCCATTAGGGCTACATAAACCCAACTACTCATAAACCTTAGGTTTGACTATAAGGTTGTGAGGGATATATAGAGGGTAGGGTTTAAGAAATCCCTAATACCAAAAATGCTACTTGAACATGAAAAAATATTTCATAAGTATTTAAACTCCATCATTAATATTGAATGGGAGAAAAATATACTAAGGTCACTAACACTCAGACATGGCATAACAATCATACTCAAGGCAAACCTAAGAGAGAAAGGGAGATGAGGTTGTAGTCTGGGAAGATAAGGAAAATTATAAGAGGTGAAAAAAATGGGAAGGTTTTATATGGTGAAATTAAAGCCACATATTATTCCACAGATAGGTCAAATCTTTGAAGACTCAGTTTAGGCTTATTATGCCTAAAACCAACCTTAAGGCCTCAAGACCCCACCTCCATATTCATGACATAGCCAAAAATCCTAAGAAAATTAAAGGCCATAATAAGACATATGAGGATGTTTCAAGTCCTAAATAATGTGTTTTGGATGGAGGAAAGTAAGAAAGTGTCAAAGTTGGTCTTAACACTCTCTCAAGTTGCACTACCCCAAGTCTATCATCTAGAAAAATCAACTCAAATATTCATATCTAACCAAGGATAAGGACTCAGGGATATTGCTCTTAGGGGACGTTGGGTAACTTTAGGAAATAAAAATCTATGAAGGAAATATTTTGATTATGGAACCCACCTTTATGAACAATCACTAATAAAACAACCTACCCAGAATGCCTAGTAAGGAGCTCGAAGGTTACCAACGTTCACTCATATCTCACCATAAATTCTACATCGAACCAAGATATATTAAAGATATTTGAGGGGTATATGGGCTATATATCCATATAAAAATGTGTTGTGTTAGAGGCATGTACTCTATGAGCCATCATTAAGATGTTAGACCTACAAAACCTTGCATAAACCATAACACATACCTAATGGGAGAGAACCTAAGGAATATCGAATCAAACGCCATGGATTGGATTTTAAAACACCTAAATCACATTATCCACTTTTAAGAGGTCATATTCATGGTATTAGATTATATGGATAGTTATACTAACCCCCATAAATTATACTTTTTGTAAGGTTATATGCTATTTTCAAGGTGAAGAGTTGATTAAAAGTTGTAGATAAATTAGGAAGTTAGAATGAAATGTTTTATATCTTTTTAAATCATAAAAATGTCACAAATCTACCTATAAATGATTTTATAGGTCTGCACAAAATAGGCAATCTAGAAAATCTAGTGAAAGGTGACCTAGTCACCTGGATGAAAAAAGTTGCATGAGGTGAACTATTGGAAAGGCAAAAGTCAAGATGTGAAATGATTTTTAGACCTATATCAGACTCACTTATCAATTCCTATAGGTTATACACATGTATCATGGTCAACCAACCACCTAACACTATGAAATCAGGACTATTTACCTGGTAGGCCTATTTTGTCATTAAGAGAAGATGTTGGTTGGCATGAGGGGGTTGACAAGTGGGTCATTTCATGGTAATAACACCTTTTAACTAGTTCAAAAAAATTTATTAGAAAAACTCCATGGTCATCATGGAGAATGGATAGTTTTTTTAGCCAAGTCAACATGTAAGAAGGAGGTGGCTACTTAATGCATCAATGGAAGACCTAATTAAGCCACTCTAATGTTTGTAATTGTCAAAGGATAGGGTAATTGACCATAGTTAGGAATGGCCATGATCCTCATGAGGTCAACTAAGTTTTAACTATCCTCCACCACTCCATTTCAATGTTGAAAATATCATTAAAGACGCCAATTATCTTAGGCAGTGTATGGAGAAGAAATGAAGGGCTACTTGTAACTATTGGTTGAATGAATGATTACCATTATGACATTTTATCTAATTTTCCATACCTCATTCTCTCCTCCCTCTTTTTAATTTTTATATAAATTAATTCTCTTATGACATTATATCTATCCCTCAACTGGGTATGATAAGACTCTGCCAAAATTATATCTTCCAAACCTCCTTGAATCAATAAACAAGGAAAATTTTTAGGTTTCTTTGCTAGCATTAGTGTGTACATGTTTGTTTATTTGAAAAAGTTTGAAAATCCATCCTCCT